>LS947484.1:309483-320975 GCA_900490955.1 Micoletzkya japonica | reverse complement strand
GGACGCTTCTCTGCCGTGGAGCACATTCATGTTTTCAGTCGTTTATATCCATTCACTATATTATCTTTAACCCGTACGAAATCAGCATACCCGTAAATTAACACAAACAAAAACTTAACAAGAATCAACTATCTACATTCGGGTAGGCGAACCGGCTGCCTTTCCTGAGTTAGGAATAATGTAAAAGATCCTAAAAAAACAACTAAAAAAGAACCGGTTTTCCATATACATCGTGTTCTAGAATAAACAAAAAAAACTATGAAGGACTCCGGACTTTTCCGCCTACTTATGGTTGTAGCTTGAGGCATTTCCCTTGAGGCGTACTGAATTGAAAGTATCGTTTCGGTCATTTTAAACTTGCGCAGAGTCCTTCAAACCCTGCTCACCGTATGCTACAGGACGTTCGCGCTCCCGTTCAGCTTCCTCAGCACTTCAATCCTCGCTGTATTGCCCGCGACGTCACGTATGTCCCTCGCGTGAAACGTATTCCACCAATACTCCCGGTCGCCCCTCCACCACCGACTCCACTCTGCCGCTCCGACCTAATTAGAATCAAACCATAAGAAAATCAATTATTTTCTAAATCGGTAATCTTAAAATCTGAAAATAAGCATATATCGCTCTAAACTACACCAAGCATGTTCAATCGAAATAGTAGTAGAGAAGAAAAAAAGCTCACTTTATCCAGTGCTGTGTCCAGTAGGATCCAAGCCTCGGCCGTCGCTCGATTGCTACCGTAATCTAGAAATCGCATCAGGACGTCGACCACCTCCGAGCACACCTGACATGAGTACGGTAATTTTTTTTGTTGTTGAAAACCATCATTCACGTTTTGTTTGTAGACGGTTTTGACCGCTCTATTTACAGAAAGTCAACGTTCTTATCCAACAAGCGCCCTCTTCTAAATCCTACCGTCCAGGCTTGCCTACCGTATCCGCCGTATTTCCTGTCCACCTACCGTATCCCAAACTCCGTATCTAGACGGGTTCTGGATCCGCTTCCCCGCCCACTGCAGCCATACCGTATCCCCGCCGTGCACGTCGTTTGCCGAAGGATGCAGAGTCTCCAAGTATATACTTATCTATGCATTTCCTTGTGAGATAGCAATAAAGTTTTTATATTGTGAAGTAGACGGGAAATCAGAAAGTTTCATTCACAAGTGCAGATAAAATATAGCTTCAAAACCGCATAGCTACCCCTGTTGTTTTCTGTTTCATATATCGCTTATTTTCGCTTGGTATTTTCTGTGGCAATAAACGTGGTATAGCCGAGGACAAGTTTCACACATTACAGTAATCCCCCTTCCTATCAAGGTACGGTAGCTAATAACCCGTGCTCACCCTATCGATGAGATTGTCCGCCTCTCCGCTCATATCAAGCGCCCGTAGTTGCGACGCGATGACGCGTGTCGCGCGCGGGTGATCCGACGCGTACTCGAGGGCCGCGTCGAACCTGCACATCAAGGGGAGATACTAGGAGTACGGTAGGGTACGGTAGATTAAAGAAACCTGCTTCAACATTACTCGTTATGGTAACTACGGTCAAGATAGTAAATTGTGGGTCGTGTTTGAAACACTTGAAACAAGGCCATATCTCGGCTGGGAAAGGTCGTACAGAGTTCTGGTTGGAATTTTTGGAATTCTCAGGACGAGATCTACTTGTTTGTCAAGTTTGGTAATGATTAGACAACTTTAAGCCGGTTAAAACGGCTTTTATCTTAGAAATTCTCGCTATCCCTGTTCGAACCTCTCCAATGCCACATTTTTACGTTTTAAAGGTCTTTAGACTTGAGGAATCGTTACCAAACTTGATATACAAATAGATCTCGTCCTGAGGATTCCAAAAATTCCAACCAGAACTCTGTACGACCTTTCCCAGCCGAGATATGGCCTTGTTTCAAGTGTTTCAAACATGGCACACAATTTACTAGCTTGACGGTAAAGCGGTCAAGCATGCCTCAGAGCTAAGCTGCCAAATGCTACCGTAGTCCCTATTAGGGTAATCCATGTCACGCAGCAATGCATCGTATAAGTTACTATCAAGCTCACATCTCATCCTCGTGGTCCGCGACGCGTGCCCAGACGCGCAACGCGGTCACCAGAAGCGTCGCGCCCGCGTCACCTGCGATGGCAGCAGACCGGGACAGCTCCTCGGCCAGACGGTGACCACCTGCACATCAAACATGAGTAAAGTCCCCTATAATTTCACTGCTGCCATAGATCGTATCGATGTGTGCCTACTGTATGTCTACCGTACAAGGCTGGAACAGAAAATCTAAAACCAAACAAAAAATGTTTGGGCCCAAAAAATTTTTTAAACCAAAAAACCAAAAAAATAACAAAAAAATATTTTGCTCTCTACCGTGTTTTTTCGCCTTTTTATGTTAAAACATATCTTGTCCCTTCTCTTCAAAGTAATATAATGCAAAATAAATATTTTTTCGGCCGATTTACAAAAAATAGTATTCTTCTCGAATTTCATAAACGAATTGTGCAATAGTTGAGACTTGTCAGTGTATGCAAAGCGCAACCCTACGACTAGGAAATTGCTATTTTGCAAAAAAATGTATTTCTGAAGGTCAAAACGAACGTTTTCATGTGCTTCTATGGACCACATTTTGAGAATTTTTTGTTCGTTTTTTGTCGGTCAAAACCAAAAAAAGTAAAACACAATTTTTTTGTCTGAAAAGCCAAAGAAAAATCAAAAAAAGTCAAACAATAAAGTCTCAGCCTTGCTACCGTACCTTCCCAACCAACTCTACCGTACCCGCATTAGCGCCTCCCTGCAAGGGCGCAGCTTTCCCGTGGTGGTACAGTATCGCTTGCACGAGCAGTTTGACACCGCGATACGGCTCGAGGTACTGTAAGAGAGACCGTACAGCAATTTTCGTATTGTTCTTCCGTAAAAGATGATTGATGCTTATGAGAATGACGAGAATGACGAGGAAATCGTAGTAGCAACACCTCTAATGATGCGTTAAATCCCGCGTGCCGTCCTCGTTTTTCGTTTCCTCCCTCTAATTTCTGCACCAATTCAGTAGGGAGAGCGCGCCGCCGAACGCGAAACGAGCAGATTTGAATTCCCGAAATTTTTTTAAAAATCAATATTTTTTGAATCTGTAAAATGTATCGGATAGATCTCGAGAAGGGCAATCAAACAGTTTTTTTTTAAATCTTGTTGAAATCTTCTTTCTCAAATAAGTTATTCTTCTCTCCAGGTTTTGACACAAATCAAAGGGTCGAAGCGAGAATCGAGCTGGGCGCGCGTGAATTTAACGCGGCATTAGATGAATATGCATGTAAAATGAGTTCACCTTCGAGATACGGTGCTCCGGCAGTATAAACTTGTCCAAGAGCAACAATTGCGGAACAAGCTCCAAGTCATCCAGGTAGATCAGGGCACACAACGCGTCGGTTACTGTAATGGAGCATGATTAGATTACGGTAGAATAGCATAATGCTGAATGCTTTTGAAGGCATTGATTGCTATTTCTTGATATTGCTTAAGAATTCGTATGTACGTTGGAGAAAACGGTATGAAAAGAGTCCTGGCGAAGTAGGAACGACGTTTACTGGTGCAAATTTACCATCAAGGGTACAAGAAGAGAAAAGGGATGGGGGAAATACTTACACACTACGCACGACCAGTACTGACTCTTGTACTTGTGCAGTTCGAGGTAACATGTGGCTATTTCGAGGACTCGAGGAGAGGCAGATTCGGAGGGAACCTGACAACGAGAGTGATGTCTTATGCTATGAGAAGCTTCCTTAGCTCGCTAAATGAAAACAATGAACTGAATAATAGAATACTAGTAGACAAAGATGCTTTTGGAAGCTCTCGCTTTATAGAGTGATATGGAAAGGATTACAGTGGCATAACACGGTCCCATGGAGACGGTAATAATAGTTCATGAACCTAACATCCGATGCCCACGAATGGGTACAGAGGAGTGTCCGTCCATAAACACAGCTACCGTATGCCCTCACCAACCTCCAGATACAGTAGTCGCAGCATAGCCGCTCGCCATGTGATTCCCAGTGAGATGTATATGAGATCGAAGAATTCGTTCGACAGATCACACCTCAACTCGAATTCGACGATTCAACATCCCACCAAGAATCATGCGATTAACAAAAATTAAGTCGCCCTAACAATGCGCATTCGCAACCAAGCACGGCTACGAACTAGAGCATTCTATTCGGGTCTTTTAATGTATGTGTTTCATGCACGATTCATAACCGCGCTGCGTCCCGTCACCCAAAGCAACGAAGCATATTGGTCAGAAAGACTCCCGAATGCAATTGCAATGCTCTACAACAACGCACCAGCGCACACGCGTGCTGTCCCTCAGCATTCCATTTCGAAACCAGCTGACCCTCCTCGAATGCCGCCATGATTTCGCACGGAGAACGGTGTACGAATCAGAAACATTATCTTAGCCGTAAATACATTACACATTTGCTTCCACCACGATAAGACTCAAGCAAATTCTTCCCGAAATTATAATACTCACTGAAAAAGCGACCGAGCTTCGTCCACTGCCGTTTGGCTATCCAGTTATTGATCAAATCGATGTAGCTTAATTTATTCCATTTTATACACGAATGCCAAGTTGCGTATTGTAGCTTCCCTGCTATTTAGCAGCTATATTGTTAGATCAGAAGCTTTAGCATTGCAACTAAAAGAGGCATATTTCGCAGTACAATCAGCACTTCAAAGGAAATACGCAAAGGTAGGAAAATTATATACTTCTCTTACCCGAACATGTTACGGTACTTTCTACCGTAATCACTCGTCAGAAGGGTCGTAGTGAGAAGCCCGTCGCCAGTGAGCAAGTATTGAAGGGAGCAGAAGAGACGTTCAGACTCGTTGAACACCCGTACACTGAATAATGAGACTATTATCGATAGGGCTTGAAAAGCAGTCGCGATTGGCATATTTATCATCTTTTATCATCAATCTCTGCCTTGAAAGGCTTAGTTTTCAAACGATAATCAGCAGTAATATAAGACCCGAGCTAAAGCTGAATCTTAAAGGGACTTAGGGGGAATTTTCAGGGAAATAATAAAATGTGGTAATCACTCACATCTCAACAATGTTCAGGGGATTCCGATTGGGCTCAAGCAGAAGAGTACGGGCAATCGCGTGATATGCGTTGCCATCTGAAGAATATTGGAGGATGACTGATCGAAAAGAACGTAGAAAGTGAAAGTTCATGCACTACTTCAGGCATGGATGGGCAGTGCCTGCTGGTAGATTATTGTAGTAGCCCTCCCATAATCTAGTCAAAGTATTCTTCTGCAGCGGTCTACCCAATGCTTACAAAGGCTCTGCGGTAAGCTACCCACCCACGGCAGATGCAACCGTGCCCACCTATGACTTCGGGGCAATTTCCTTGAACAAAGCAGAAAATAGCTAAATCCACTTACAGTCCCTCTTCCACACACTGCCCCCGAATCCGATGGGCGAACCGTAATGCGACATTCGCAGGAGAACACACGCGAGAATACTCTGAAATAGAAAATAAAGACAAGTACACTTTTGAAAAAAGGCGTAACTAAATAGGATTAAAAAAACCAAACATACGGTGGTAATCGTCTTGTTGTGTCGCTGCTTGTACTTCTCAGCAATGGAGTCCAGCAGGTTCAGAGCGGCTTTATCTGCAGTAATTCAGGAAATAATTAAAAGCTGCTTTCTTAAATTAATTTCTCCAGAGTATCTACAACCGAAAATCGTTACTTAAGCGCGATCAAGGATTACTTGAAGAACAAGCATTACGCCTTAAACTATAAAAAAAGTATTGCTGGTTAAGTACTTGGTAAGAACACTATAGGTGTACGTTGTGTCTCTGAAATATAAAAAAGTATTGCTGGTTAAGTACTTGGTAAGAACACTATAGGTGTACGTTGTGTCTCTGAAATATAAAAAAGTATTGCTGGTTAAGTACTTGGTAAGAACACTATAGGTGTACGTTGTGTCTCTGAAATATTAGGAATTAGAACCTATTTATCACACACCGAGCTCCACTTCATAAGGCGATAGCTATGGCACAACTAACGTTGGCGATAAGTCACCCCATGCCAACACTCACCAATCGGCGACAGATCCAGCTCAGTCCACCTCTTGGTGCTGTGCATCGTGATGAATAGCATCCCTTCTGATGCCGGTCCTCGCCCTTCTTCCTCGACGCTTGGACCCAGGTCATTCGGGGCCTTTCGCTTGAGCGAAACCGTTCGCTGCTCCCCTTCTTCTGCCTCCTCCATCTACAAAAAAAACAAAATTATACACGGAAAACAGAAGAAAAACTATTGAAAATAACAAAATAGAACAACTTCCAGTGAAACTTCGAACATCGCGCTCGGCGGATTACTGTAAGCTCGTTATCGCAAACTGAAAGTGCGCAAGACTTTTGCTTGCGCGCTTCGAGCCGCGCCCTAAATGCGCCTTCAACCTTGTAGAGTGTAGAGTGCCCTCCTCCTCCTCTGCGCGTTTCCTCTTCTCTCTTTTAGTGCATCGATCTCCGTCCGTCTTCCCTGCTGCTGTCTGGGTTTCGCCCCGTCCAACTTTCTCCCACATCTTCTCAGCCGCTTCCCAACACCTTGTGTGTCCCTTGCGAACCCTCCTTCCCTTACGAAATTCTCACCAATCTCGGCGTATTCACGAAAACACGCAATCTGGTTTGGCGGGTTTCGCGTGCTCTGCGCCTTTGTTATCACGCACTGCGTTCACAGTCGAATGACGCACACCTCTGGGCTCGCCGTGTTTTGTTTATAGGCCAGCCTATCGATTCGCAGCGTGACCGCACTATTCCCCCCGCACACAGCTTTTGCGCTTTTCCCCGTCCAGTCTATTCCCTGGCCCAACCGTTGTATTGTGAAGCCCGTCATCATAACGGGGGGAATGTCAAGCGAAGCCCTTCACGTGATTCATCTCTTCTGCTCGTCCCTATCTCCCCCTTCCCCAACTGACCTTGACATTCCCGCATTTCGTGCTTGAGCAAAGGGCTAAGGTGCGATTAATCTACGCGCGATCATCCGCTAAACGTTCCGCGTTTTAGGCTAATTGTTCGTTTAACAAATATACGCGATATGGAAACGTTGCTTGCGAAATCCCTCTCCCCCATTCTCGCGAGTACACCTGTAGTCCCCCGGATCCTCCTGAACACGTGAAACGCTGATGTGTGTTCCGGTGAACTTCGCCGCTTCCCGTCCTTTTCGTGATTTGAATCCTAAATGGACTAATTGGCAGATGTCGAACTCGGCTCCGTACAACTATTCGTACATCTTCAAGTACATCATCATCGGGGACATGGGCGTGGGCAAGTCGTGTCTGCTCCATCAGTTCACCGAGAAGAAGTGTCAGTCCCTTTTCTATTTTTTTAAGCTTGATACTATTTTCATCAGTAAACAAGTTAAGTAAGAAGTAAATTAAGCATATAGCCCGTGATGTACTGTAAGACATGTCCAAAATAAGCTAAAACGAGAAATGCCGTAGTGAAAACTAGAACATCCGGATAGTTGTGAGTGTGATTTGTGGCCGTTTCTCTAATCGTGGGATTCCCCATTACATGCACATGTATTTTTAGGGCTTAGCAATGGCTATTTAAATGGCATGTATTTGGTCGCAAAACAAAGAATGCATCTATCTAACTTTAATCTTCATCTTTTCCAACTTAGGCGTTCAGCCAATGTTTCGAGGGAAACCGAAAGGCACGCGGGTAGTGAATCGCATACGTGGGCAACGTTCCCCGCGATATTTTGGGAAACGGGCCTACCAATGTACGAAATCAAGCCTACCAATAGAAATTTTGTAGGAAATGTAAGCCTATCAAAGTAAAATTCTTAAATATAATCGGGCCGATCACCCATACTTCGGGTCGGTGCCCACGTATGGTGAATCGCTCTCAAGGCTCCTCATAATTATTTCATTATCCGTTTTCCATTCCTTAAAAGCTGTATCAATGTCTTCCTTGCAGTTATGGCCGATTGCCCGCACACGATCGGAGTCGAATTTGGCACGCGAATCATTGAGGTACGAAGCTACCGTTATTACTTGAAGTTAGTAGGAAAGTACAAATATTAAGAAGCAAAAACCGCAAAAGCTTATCAGTCAAAATACACAAGAACTTTTTAAGTGTATTGTTACAGAAATGCATTGTTACAGTTAAATGTACTGTTACACTCCGGTATTGCCCAACATAACGTTGACATTGAAATCAACATAATGCGAACACCAATGTTTACATTATGTTACGATTAATGTTTACATTATGTATTTGGTGCACTGAGATATGTTAACATTATGTTAAGTGGTAGGATGGTTCAAGGAGGTTATAGCGCAGAGCCACAGCTCTTGGCCTGTTTCCTGCATGGGGAGCATAGGAAGCCGTTCAAAATTGCTCACGCTATAGATAGACTAGAGCGGGCGGCGAATTTTTTGTATGTTGTGTGCTGTACATCCTCGGACTTGTATTTCATCTACGCGCCTTGGGGTATACATATAAAAGACAAATCGAGTTTACGGGGGGCATTGGAAATAATGTATACATTTTGTCGAAATCGGTAAGGCTGATTTGAGCCACTTTTTAATGTTTACATTATGTTGGGGAACACAAGATCAGGCTTGGCTAATATTTCTGACTAGGATACCTATGAAGCTTTTAAGTTCAGGGTGAAACATATGCCAACCCCTCGATTCAGGTGGCAAATCAGAAGATCAAACTGCAGATCTGGGACACCGCGGGTCAGGAACGGTCAGTGTTTTTTTTAAATTTTTACAAGATTCATCTTAAAATTAGCATATAAACCATTGTCAAGACGCGCGTAAATGTAGTTGGGAGTGTTTTCCACGGTTTTCTTCTAACTACGAGGCTATAGAAGCTGAATAATATAGTATTCTACAAGAATATCAAGAAAGACGCGTTTATTTCGCCCCATAAAGAGGCTAGCTAGCGTTTCGAGCTAGGGGAAGTGGGGGGGGGGATTCTTATGCACACACGCTATCATACGACGATTACGAGCCGTGTTTGACTGTTCGTGACAGCCTAGTTCTTGTCACTCGGGACTTATGATCAAAGTTCCCAATACTCTTGTTTGGTAGACCACCCGAGAACCGCTTTGCACGCTTATCGCACACGGGCACCGACTCATAGTATGGTTGCATGGGTTGTAGCTATCGTGGTTGGGTAACTTACTGCAAAAATATTGACAAGGGAACGTCTTATTTATATATTATATATTGGTTAGCTCACTGCAAGATAATATCTTAGCGAAAACGTATGGTAGGTGAGCCACTGTAGTGAGTTACCGGCAGACCCTGCCCACGTATGTATGGGCGGTAGGCTCAAATATTTGTGGAATTTTACTTTCGTAGGCCCAATTCGTAACCCGCAGTATCGCCGGTACAACACGGCCATAAATTGTTTCAAGCGTTCCAGTAAACTGTTAGGCGATTGCGAGGTGTACTTATCACAAAATAGATAAATAATACTCTGGCCAATAAATAAGCCTATAGATAAATAATAAATGGATAAATAATCCCCCCGTCCATTGCAGTTTCCGCGCGGTCACCCGCTCGTACTATCGGGGGGCGGCGGGGGCCCTGATGGTATACGACATCACGAGACGCTCCACCTACAACCACCTGTCCAGCTGGCTCACCGACGCACGCAACCTCACCAACCCGAATACGGTAGGCGGGAGGTTACGGCAGTACGATTTAGCGTATATGAGACCATGTGAGTATCGACCGAGATGTAGTATGCCGTAGTTTTATGCGCTTCGTGAAGCATACGATAAGTTTAACCAGCATTGTGAGCTTGATGACAGGATCATAATGCTTTGGGTTTATCTTGAATCCTGTAGATATAGATCAAATAGTACGTAGGAGCCGACGTAACCAAGGCACTTTTGCCGTGAAAATGTGGAGAATCAAGGCACTTAATACATCAGTTTACGTAAAAATATGCTGTATTTTGAGCTTTTTAGTGCGAATCAAGGCACTTTTATCCCTTTCTCCATGCAAGAATCAAGGCATTTTAAAATTAAACGACGTTACTATTTGAGTATGTATGTAGACTAGAAAGTCGAAACGTATAGACCGCGATTAACTGTTATATCTTTCCTCTTTTTCCTCTTTTCTCCACTATATGACCAACAGCAAACTTCCTGTCCTCTCAGGTCATCTTCCTGATCGGGAACAAGTCTGATCTCGACGCGCAGAGGGACGTCACCTACGAAGAGGCGAAGGCTTTTGCGGATGAGAACGGCCTCACCTTCCTCGAGTGCTCCGCCAAAACGTAATTTTTTTTATTGATTTACTGCATATATTCTTTTTATTATTAACGCATGACCTGCCGGCATGAAAAAGGCGGGGTGAAGCGTATTTGGACACGGCTCCGCGTCCTTGTACGCGCTTTTGGTCCTCAATTTTTTTTTGTTTATTTGTTACCTCTGTCCGACACCCTACCGGTACCTTGCGAATTCCCTTAGCTGGCGGGTAATCCATGCACTAAGCTACCGTAATCTACATTGACCGTTCAGGGGCGAGAACGTAGAGGACGCCTTCCTGGAAACGGCACGAAAGATCTACCAGAACATCCAGGATGGAAGGTGACGACGGGCTTTTATAGCCGCTTTATTACTGTATGGAATGTTCTAAAGCGGGGAAAGCTCCATTTCGTCAACTAGGTCATTTCATCAACCATGATCTACATTCAATTAGTGCTGAGGAGTCGATTGACATAATTAAATAGTTGTTGCCCGCTAAACATTTATGCCGGTCCTGAAACACATTCTTCTATGAAAAAAGCATTATTACAAAAAAAAGAGATGTCTATTGCGTATAAGAGATCGTTAGAGTCGCGCTATCTCGATGAATGTAATCATTGCCATAAACTTTGCCCCCTTTGCAGTCTCGACCTGAACCAGGCGGACACGGGCGTGCAGCCCAAGCCCTCCCTCCAACGACCGGGAGGAGCGCCCGGCTCGGCCAACGGAGAGAAGAAGGACTGCAACTGCTAGACACCGAGATAGCATAAGGGGACCTTAGGGCCTTAAGGCTTAAGGTCAGCCCTTACCCTTTACCGAGCCTAACCCGCGCCAATCACTGGAATCTTCCTATCAGAGAGCCCCGCCGTTACTTACCCCCGCTGGCAAGAATCCTCATTGTGTTATATTCTCGTCTAATTCCCGTTCCTTTCCCTTCTTTCCCCATCCAACGCCTCTTTCTAAGCCCTGCACAGGCCATCCGCCTGAGCACAGTGATATGTGACCACGTTCATTTCCACTTTTCATATTCTCGTAGTTTGTAGTTTGGGCTAGAGGCAACTAGCGGACTGCAGCTGTCGTACAACCGCATCCGGTTAATGGATTCCCGCTAGTTGCCGGCCTACTCCCCGGCTCTCGAGCTTGTGATATGCATTGCCAGCGTCTGTTTCTTTGTCTGTTCCGTAGATATGCGCGTGTTTTATAACTGAATTGATACCGCTATAT
>LS947484.1:252530-262557 GCA_900490955.1 Micoletzkya japonica | reverse complement strand
GGACAGAGAAAAGGGAGGGAACAGGGGAAGAAGGAGGGAATCGGTCGAGAAGAAACCTCGTTCGTTCCTTTGATCAATAGCGCAATTACCGTGCACAAAAATTGGTCAGATACATGATCTGCAACCCTCTTTCAGAGGATATCTCCCGAAATTCGAAAAATATTGCAAAAATGTTTTGTATATGTGATTTATAAGTCTACGAGGTGTATGATATGGAGATCTGTGACACTTTAGGTTCCCTTTAAAGGGCCCCTCCAGGCAATATCTACCATATGCATTTTTTTACATCATTGGATAGCTCTCAATGTCCTGAGTCTCATGCTCTCTCCTTTTTAGTTGAAACTTCCCCGTTGTTGAGAAAAAGCTGTGCAAAGATTTCTCTCGCTGTCTGCGCCTCTTCATTCCTCTCTTGTCTCTCACAATCAATCAACCGCTCTTAGGTAATTGGTTATCTCTTGAAATGAATGAGATGGTTGGAGGGACCCTTTAATCTCACCGCAAAAAAACGCAACATAGTATGAACAAAGCGTATACAAGATATTTTTGGACAGAAATAAATAATGCGCTAGACAGTCACGACGCGTAGAAAATGGCTGGTCTTCTTTGTGAGAGCCGTCTTTTTGACTACCATGTTTTTATCATGCTCGGCCCTACAATTACAATGCAGGTCAGATTCGTAAGTGCGACAATTCAAAGCAAATCAACAGTATGCAATGTAAGCTCCGTAATTCAGCGCTCTCTCTCTCTCTGCTAGAACATGGGTAAATATGTTCTAGCAGAGATAGTGCACTTCTCTAATAGTCTTTTGTCGAGATTTTTTTTTAGTATACCTCACACTCTCCACCCGCATCGAGTTATGGTTATGGAAAATGTTCCGTCCGTAGTATCATTCCGACTTCCGACGAGAGAGCGAAGCGGTATGAAGAGACTGCAGACAAAGTAGGAATGAGTCGACTGACGGAACTTTTTCGTCAATAATTGTAGTGTCCGAGGTAGGGCAGATGATGAGGATGGAGAGAAGGAGAGGGTGCCGACTGGGGATCTCCGAGGGAAGGGGGTAGACGACAAGGGGAGTTCCAGGGAAGAGGGGGAAGGCCTCTGAGGGCAGTCGACTGTAGAGGAGAGAGGCGAGGGGAAGAGGAGTTTATCCAAGACAAGAGATAGAACTGACCAGAGAACGATCGTCGCGGGAGAGCGCGGGAGGTAGATACAACAGACTAGCGAAAGGAACGGGAGGAGGTGCATGGGAATAGCCAAAGTAGAGAGTAGTGATCTACTCCTTTATCCAACAATAATACTCGGATCCTCTGAATTGTCCTGATTCGTACTCATTTCATCATATGCAACGCATATTATGCATCCCCTGCATTCCACCCATCCATCTTACAAAGTAAACCAATTTACTCGTAGCAACTGCTAAATAATGAAGGCGAATAACACATCGAAACATCATCGAAATATCTCCATCTATTTGCGGAGTATCAGAAGGACAAGTGTAGTCAATAGGGTAAAAGTGAATAAGTAAATGCAAGAGCAGTACTGATATCATCACATCGGATCACACACAGACAGACAGACACTAGAATGTTCTCGAAGCATAGAGGCAGAGGTAGGGGGGCTAGCACGGAATAATCGGGGGGTACGGTAGCAGTTTGAACAGGGCGGGCTCCCGCACGGAATTCTCCATCACATGGCCGGGCCTACGGTAGGCAGGAGGACGATCGTCACGGAGGTCTTGCCGGTGATCAGCGACTGTACGTACTCGAGAGAGCGGCCTGAACAAGCGGTGTTGAGGAGTGGGAAACCCGGTTGGAATACGTTTCACTGCTGGTTTATAGGGAGGTTAACACGGCGAAACTAATGATTTCATCGATGCTATTGTTATTTGGCAATTTGTAAGAAGCAATAAATATATGGCAAACGTGGCTACCGTACTTTTCATACCTTTGACCAGTTCGTCGTCCACGTAGACAATTTCATCACCGATAGACAGAATGGGCGACAGCGAGGCGATCGATACGCGCGAGATGAAGATTCCTGCAACGAAAACCCCGGTTACGGTATCAGTCAAACTGTAAATCAGCTATCAAAACCATAATCACCACGTAGCCAGTTTATTTTTGGTTACAGTATAACTATCGTAACCCGCTCACCTCTCTGTCCGTTGACCATTCCCGTTGCGATGTAGAAGCCGAAGGGTCCCGGCTGGATCTGGAAGGGGTACGGTAATTGTATCATGATCGACATGCTATTGTGACGAATCTTCTTCATTTCTTGATTTTTCTTACCTTCTCGATCAATACCGTCCGGAATCCACGATGGTCCAGGGCGATGAGCTGTGCACGAACGGGTGGGCCTCTGAAAAGCGCCAATTTGAATTTGAATTTGGCAGGAAACAATATTTCCAACTTACGGCGCGAACTCGGGCTGCTGGACGCGTTCTACAGACGGATAGCGACCGACGGAGGCCGATCGCCGGGTGATCATGTCTGTGACCCCGCGACACCGCCTGATTACGGTAGGATTACGGTAGAATTAGTTAAGAATGCTCTTATTGGTAATATGACAAAGGTCAACAAACTAAGCATTATGCAGCTACCGTACCTTCCCCTACTGTAGGCGGGCCGTCTACCGTATCCCTCGGGTGCCTGATTCAGGGCGGGCGGCAGGGCGGGCAGGCAGCGCCTTCGGGGCAGGGACCCGGCCCGCTCGTCGTAGGCAGAGGCTCCCACCGCGAACGACGGGTTACTGTAGGCCTCCTCCAGTTGGAGATTGTCCACGGAGGCGGCCAGCGCGCCGTTCGGAGAGAGCTAGAATTGGGGGAATTTGGAAAGATATCAGCTTGGGCATATGAATAGCAATCTTTGATTATTTACGTTAATCTAAGGTTTAAGCACTTTCGAATAATCTCCAGACTATAGTTCCTTTTGGCATGTGTTTCATGGTTATGCTTCATTACGGAAGTGTCCCATGTTTCTTATTCTGTACACGTTGTGAAACTAAGCCCAGGAAGTAGTTTTCCAACCACATAGGAGTATACTCCAGCCTAGACTGCCCACCTGATGCGGCCAGAGGGGCTGGATCTCTCCCTCACTACGACGACCCCGCGGCAGGGAAGAGGAACGGTTGCTGAAAGAGTGGGGATTGTGAAGAATTGGAAAACCATCTGCCTAATCAACGCAATATTAAATTCGCTTTTGCTTTCTCATAGGGATTCTATAGTAGAGAGCAATGTTTCAAACATTCCCCCGTATCTAAGTTCTATACAGGTTCGCTCACCGCAAGTACTGTCCCCCGCTGGCCGAGAGACCCTCTGCCCTGTCCTGGCGGGCGCGTATCGTATCCTCGATGGAGGCGCTGCAAGTAATATTATTGGCTGAAAGTTCGGTCAGTAAACTCATTCCTACCTAGCCTAAACTCTCTTCTCACCACTTCACTCTCTCGTCGAAAGTAGGAATGAGACGACTGACGGAACATTTTCGTCAACTATATTCATGATGACGTCAATAACATGATCGTTATTTAGGCAATATTGTGCTTATGCTGTTCCACATAAAATAATTAATTAGCTACAGTACCCTCCCCTACCGTATGAGCGAGTCCCGCAGGCTCTCCCTCGGCGCGATGCTCGTCCACGCACTTTCCGTGTCGCGGGGCAGTCGGGAGCGGCTTCTGAAATGGCGATACCAGGCTGGAATATGCTTCAGCTATTTGTTGCTACTTTCCATAAGGAGCGAACGATCTGGGTCAAGCCTCTCTATAAATATGTAGATGGTGAAGGTTCAACCAAGTTACCTTGGCGCTTCATTTTGGTTGAGTCTCTGCAGAGCCACTGAATAGGACGGCGGCTCGGGCAGACCCTCCACGTCGTCGACCGAGTAGCCGTGGCCTGAACCGGCGTTTAGAACCCTCCTACCATTTTCCGGATCCCGACCATTCAATAATGCATTGCTACCACATCGTATTGGATTGTTTCCTCTACTATCTCTTCGGACAGGGTTGCAGTAGTGCCTGTTTACCACGAGCAACGTGGGAATAGTGGTTACCGATGGAACGTTTTCGATCAATAATCCCCCCTCACCATTATCCGGCAGTCGGTCATTGGCCACGTCATAGTTAACGTACTGAGGCGCGTGGCCGTTTTCGAGCGGAGCCGAGACTGGAATGAGGCCAATCAGGGGGGAGAAGAAGGGCCTTTATGGAGGAGATGCAGGAGAGGCGCGATGGCATTAGGGAATGAGACACTGGGGAAAGAGAGTGAAATTATCTAGTGGATTAACGAGATCCGTCGCAAAATCATTCCGAATATAAGGCGAGAGAGTGTGCGAAAGTGAGAGAATTACTCATTTTGGAACGGAATAAACTGACGGATCGGTTTATTCCACTATATTTAACTTTGTTTTTCTGATACTGAGTGGTTTATGATTTGGATTATCTCAAATATTTTGTATAAATTTATTGCACAAAAGAGCGAAAGAGATCACGCTGAAGCGTTTTCTGGTTTGATAAACACAAACAAAGTTTTCAAATAAATACCTCGGGTCTGGGGAAGAATGCGTTTTCCGTTGGTAGGCGCGGCCGCTTGGCCATTGTAGCCATCTGAACCTCGTCAGTTCGCGATTGCTCTAGTCTACCGTAATCCTACCGTAAGCAACCCTGGGAGAGGCGTTGGAGGTGGAGGGTGAGGAGGCAAGCGAGGGTGTGAACGACGCCGACTGGCCGGGCGGAGCGGGTGGAATCTGGAATTTGAATTTCGCGCCGACTTCAAATTCAAATTTAGTACATTTACCTCCACGCGCAGAAGGGCAAGGTGCATGGAGAGCAATTGAACTTGGGAGAGAAACTAGAGAGAGGGTACAGTCTATACTCCTAATAACCCTGCACACGACTTTTGACGGCATGACTGGTTTTTGAGGTGAAATAACTTGCTCAGGGTTTCAGAAATCCACTTTTTATTGATCGAATCAGGAATGCATAACGATCAGAAATATAACATTACTAGCTGGAGAAGTATGCGAAACCCTTTTAAACCCTTCTTGAAACATAATTCATGCTGGACCGACTGTCCCCACTTATCTGCGTCATGCTCTTTTACCTTCAGTAATACTAATTTCTTACTATAAACAGGTTTACTATTTTTACATTGCCATGATATCATTATCAACACTACAATTTATTCCATATCGTTATTACCTGATCCGCGAACCGAACCCGAAACTGCTTGCCATTGGCTCCATTCCTCGCTAGAGTGCCTCCACCTGTACCTTTTTCCTTCTCATCTTCTCATTTCCAATTTTCACATAAGAGTTCTTTCATGGCTGTGCTTCACGATGGACATAAAATAACGCACCACTCCTATTCTCAAATTTCGCACCACTACTATTCTCTAATTCGAACGGGAAGTCGTTAAAACCAATTCATATCTAACGGTTATCATCCTACCGTACCCCTTACTTCCGTAGCCGGATAATAGTCCCTCCTCCCCCTTACCATTTCCCGGTTGCGTCCCTACCCCTCCTCCTCCGGCTCCATTTGCACTGGCCGGCCTGGCGGGCAGCCGCCGCGGAGAGGACACGGCGACGCCCTCGAAGAGCCTCCTGAATAATATTTGAATTTTCGAAGTTCCCGCCACTTTCGCTTGGGACCCGCTAGAAGCAGTCGGGATTTTAATCCCCGCCTTCGACTCTCCCCCTAAATGCCCACATAATTGGCCTGCTTCATGTAAGAGGATCCGTTCCCTCTCCTCTTCTTCTTCCCCAATCGTCTCTGTTTTCTCACACTCTGTCGCGCTCTCCTCATTCCTAGTCCCTTGGGGGGACGAAGATGCCTCCAGGGGTGCATAGAAGGGAATACTGGAGGAAAGCGACTGGTTGGCCATTCACGGAATTCATGATGTACTGCTGTGAGAAGTGTTCGGAAGGGGAAAATCTGTGGCAAGGAAGGCGGATTTACCGTTTTTAATAAGGAAACAAGAAGATCGTTGAACGATTCTCAAGATTACAACTATCTAGACCCCAGAAACGTAGCAAATGCGATGTTTGACATGCTGGTAGCCAGGCGTTTAGGGGTGTTTCCCATGTGTTGTCGCTTCGTTGTGGGTCTCCTCTTCCACTTCCCTCCCAACTCTCTCCCTCGTATTCCCCTCCCCTCTCATTGTGTCTCGTACGCGCCTCATGCGCGCGAGGGAGCAGGCATTCTTTCCCGACTGACAACTTGCTTTATCTTTTCCCTCCTCTTACCTCGCAACTCCCTCTCCCTTCCCTCTACCTCCCAATTCTCGCTCCTCCTAACTCTCTATCTCTCCCTCTCAGCACTTGCTTCATTCTTCTCAAGTATGCCTCACTCCCTCCCCTCTCCCTCTCTCCTCCCTAAAATAAGATTGCCACAATGCAGTGAAAGAGCAGCACAAGCATACACGAATAGGCAGAACAACCTCCGAGAAGTGGTTGCGGCCCGCCTTTAGAGGGGGAAGGTTACAGAGCCGGGGATTCCGGTAGCCGGACAATCGGCGACCGGCAAATAGCAAAGTGGCAAACCTCGCACTGTTCGGCGTGAGATAGTCACGGTCGTTGTCGACGTCGTCGAAGTGCTTGTAGAGGACGGGTGGAGGGCCAAGGGGGAAGGAGGGACGGGGAGGACGGTAATGCTGAGAAGGGGAGGGTTAAGGGAGGGGCTAAGGACTAAGAAGGGAATAAGGAACAGCTAACGACTACCAAGGTTAGGAAGGGAATGCCATTGCACGCCGAGAAAAGTAAGGGGGTAATGTTTAACATTTCTACTGCCCACCCCTTCTTTAAAGCGATCAGCAGTGGTTCCATCTATAATATTTATTTAGACCATTACAGTTTGAACGAAAATTCCCTGATACCCGTGGACTGCGTAATATTGATGTGGTGAAAGGCGGTAAATAAATCGCACACTTTTCGCCGGAGAGGAGTGATGACTGCACTCCTCTCCAATGCAAAACGTGAATCATACGGCAATCTATTACAGTCAGGATTCCCCGCAAAGTGTACAGTGCCACTGAGCAGCTACAGTATCCTACAGTACCCCATACGTTCTACCATAACCTAATCCTAGGAAGCGTAGAGTATCCCCAAAGCCATCTAGAGTTGCTACCGTACCCTTAACCTACCGCTACCGTACATCTACCGTAATCCCCTGCCGTACCTGTGTCGGATGGTAGGTCGAGGGTAGTTGGGAGGGCGACGAGGAGGACTGCTCCGAATCAGCGCATATGCCCGAGTCGGTGTCCGAATCGCCCGGAGGGACGACCGCCTCCCCTGCGAAATCAATCGATAATTGGAGTATTTCCTGCCAAATTCAATTTCAAATTTGAAAATCCTAAAAGCAGATCATGAATCCACCGAGCGTGTTGCTTGGGACAATGGAGTTCTAAAGACGCATTCAGGCAACTTTGAAAAGCGCAAAAAATGCGTCGATATCTGGAGGGAGGGAAGAGAGAAGAGAGTTGTTTGTATGTGATGAAGTGAGCAAAAGGAAGAAGACGAAGAAGAAAGGAGGAGGAGAGGACGAGGCATGCGCGAAATTTGACTACTCACCCCCCTCTCCCTCCCCTACCGCTCTCTCTCTACTCTCTCACTCCCTCCTAACTCTCTCTCTCTCTCTTCTCTCTCTTAACTCTCTCCCTCTCCCTACCCTCCCTTTCAGAGAGGGTGCATAGATAACAATGCACAACGAAACCAACGTAAAGTTCATCTCTGTTTCTCCAGTGCCCAGGGATGATGTTTTGTCGATGTAGAGAATAGAATAGCGTATTATCAGCTTTCCAAATATGAAGCTTGATACAATGCTTACACTGGCATGATAGCGAGAGCCATGATAAGAAACAAAGCATAGCTATTGACTATATAGTCAATTAGAGCCTGTATAGTCTAGTACTCTGTGAAAAATATTTCGTGAAAGACTACTGTACTCTGTGAAAACATATTTCGTGAAAGACTACTGTACCCTGTGAAACCATATTCCGGGAAAGACTACTGTCAATGTGGACCTTCGCTTATAAATGTTTCCTGAAACATAACGAAGCCTTCTAAGCATATGCATCAAAAGGCTCAACTAGTGGGTAATGAGTTAGTGATCTTACCAAATAATATCTTACTATGAGCATTTAATTAAGATTATTACGCTTATTCGTTCTGCAAAATGCGCGACTTTGTGTGAACGAGAATAGAAGGGGGAAGAGAAGACACGGGAATGGAGGGGAGGGGATGATGCATGGCTGTGGTCGACTGGTGCAGCTTCTTTTCAAGACTCCCCCCCCCCTTCTCAACTCTCTCTCCTTCCCCCCTATCTTTGGCAGTTATTTATTTCCCTGGCTCCAGCGAGAGAAAGGGCCGATAAGCGAACACTGATGGATACGATGAATGAGGAACGAGGGAATGAAGCATGAGGCATTGATTGGCTAGAGTATAGAGGAGCATATCGTTCGCATCTCTCGATGGTTCTAACAATAAGGAGGGAAAATTGCGCGAGCAATTCATAATGGCGTTTGTTGCTATAGGTCTGCAATCGAGTCCTTGTGCTCAATATCATTCATTGTTTTCGGTGACGAGACGCGTCCAGGTTCACAGTGTTCTAACTGTTAAGCGAACGAGCCAAAATGTTTCGGATATTTTCCGCGCGAGAGTTCCTACCGAAATGAGGGTTATTTTTCGGCATCTCGTTCGCTTAGCATTTTGACTGTTGTCAGAACACTGTGGGTTGCCAATGATAGGTGAAGCAGAAGCACTAATTGTAAGAGGACTCAGTTACTCTATATTACAAGTTCCACGAAAGTTGACAAAAAGTAACGATTGCGAACCGTCTATGCAAATACACGCGCTGATCTGCCTCTCTGGCTTCAATTTTCCTACGATTCTACCTATCCCTGCCATGGTGACACGTAAGGATCCAATTGGATGCCGTAATCGGCCGAAATAGTCTATTATTTCAATCAAGAGTATTAAAGGGCCCCTCCGGGCAATATCTACCATATACATTTTCTTACATCATTGGATAGTTCTCAATATCCCGAGTCTCATCCTCTCTCCTTTTTAGTTGAAACTTCGCCGTTGCTGAGAAAAAGCTTTGCAAAAATTTCTCTCGCTGTCTGCGTCTCTACATTCCTCTCTTGTCTCTCACAATCAATCAACCGCTCTTAATTGGTTATCTCTTGGAATGAATGAGATGGTTGGAGGGACCCTTTAAATCATTCCGTTTTTGAGGACAGCTCCCGTGGAACCTCTAATATTCCCTATTTGGTATACGATGATGACCGAAGTCATATACCCATCCGAAGGCAATGCTTTAGAGTTTAATACCTTTATTTATGGTATTTGCGAAAGAACGGGCCTCCGATCCGAACGTAATTAGTGCGCAAAAAACAGCACCAAACACGAAAATTATAATCAGTTAATTTTCTAATTTTTCCTAGGCTGATCATGACTAAAAAAATAGCGTGGATCACGCACGTTTTCCAGTATTAGATGATGCAAGGGCTATTGTTGACCGAAAAGTTCCGTTTTCAATAAACTCATTCCTATACTTTTTGCTGGACTCTCTTCACACCTCTTCGCTCTCTCGTCGGAAATAGGAATGAGGTAACTGACGGAACATTTTACTCAACCATATTTAGGAGGCGTGCATCTATTTGTACCTATTCAACAGAACAGGCAAATACGCTATGACCTCTAGTGGAACCACAAATATAAACCTAAATCGCCCTTCCATAACGGAATCGTAATATCGTTTTCACTATATCGGAATACCGGACATATTTCAGATTTTCACAATATTATTGAAAAGTGTGAGGATGATGTGGGGCACTCGCCGCACGAGATATGAATATGCGCACGAAAAAGGAGAGAAGAGAGGGAGAGGGAGGGAAAAAGAAGAGAAGGAGGGGGAGAGAGAGTCTTTATGCCCGGAGGGCAGCGCATATTTGAGCAGTTTCCAACGCGCACGCTGCGAATTCGAGGTTTCTCTCTCCTTCTCTACCTCGCTCCCGCCCTCGTAACTCTCTCTT
>LS947484.1:183892-194407 GCA_900490955.1 Micoletzkya japonica | reverse complement strand
CCAGAAATCACCGTTTTCACCCGCTTTTCCCCTGAACTTCCGGGTTTCCCAAGCCTATTCATCGATTCCCCGGACCGTGCCTTATCGGGGCATCATTCCGATTGTGTGTCAGTGTTTTCGGCACTCGCAAGCCATGGACTTAGGGTCGATCGATAGCCCTCCAACGCCCTATCTCACGTAGGCAGAAGAAGAGAGACGACGAGAGCATTCGCTCATTCTCTCACGAGTCACCATGTTTATGTGTGTGCCTGTTAGTGTTTCGCCGTCTTCTCGATCTCTGACTTCTCCTCTATTATCCCCCGTCTCCCCCTGTATTTCCATCTTTCAGGGGGATAAACCGACCTTCACCGTCCTTCAGTTTCGCCTTCGCTAGCCTTCTCTAGTCTGTCCAGGTTAGGGAACACCTTGTGTTTTGGTAGCAAAGTGTCTTCAAAAGACAAAACATCGCCCTTAGCGGAGTTGCTCTTTTGTTCTGTAAGATTGCGGGCTTATCTCATTGGGGTCTAACAATAGCCTAGCGATGGGGGGGGGGTGAGCTGGGGATAAATACTCATACTTTACATTATTTTCGCGGTAGGAGTAATTTTCCAGATGCGGTAGGGTACCCATTAGGGTTTGAAAACCAAACCTTCCAATAGCAATATCAGACCGAGAGAGTGATGCGGAGAATGAAAGAATGAAGAGAGTCAGACGATAACGGGCGAGGGATAGTCTCGCGCCTTTTGCATCACAGCTTGGGTGTTTAGAGTAGAGATGTGCATGCGAGTTCTTTTGTTCAATATGTTTCATTGCTTTTGGTGACTAGAAGCGTCGCGGTTATAAATGGTGTGTGAAACATAGGCATCAAAAGAACTCTCATGCACATCTCTAGTTTAGAGGCATTGGTGGCAGGGTTGCGTATGTACTGTGGCTGGGTACCTTATTGCAGAACGTTTGCAACTATTGGGTAGGCTGCTGCAGAAGGTTATCCTCATTTTCTCAATCCTTGTGGTTACTGCAGCAATCTACCAGCAAACCCTGCACATCTATGTTTACAGGGGAAAGGGAAGGGGAGGAGCCATTTCACCATAGAGGTCGCACCTTTCTCCAGGAAATGGGAAGGGGGGGGGCTTTGTACATTTAGCATATAGAAATTCGCTAGGGGCGCCCTATACTAACGGAAGATGTGATTTGCATTGATATAGCTTCACCCAGGCACCTACATTGATATTGACCGCCTTATCATTTATGTATGCCGCTGCCTTTTGAAACGCGAAAAAGGAGAGGGGGGGGGGAAGGCGGTTACTTTACTGACAAATACAATTACGGGAAAAGCCTACGGTAATTGTAGCTTTTACCGTAGTTGTACTTGTCATCTATTCGCGTCACTTTTCCAATACGCACTAGTTCTAAGGCCCCAATCTCTTGCTAATCGAGCGGCGAACTTTCGCTATTCATTGTTCATTCTATTTAGCTCATAAGCACCGTTGCTAGGACATCGCAAATGCCTATATTCACTTAGCAATCGTTGCTAAGATGTGGCTTTTTTTGCGGCTCGCTTGTTGCTAGGCTCTCTGCGAACTGTGAGCTTGGCGAGAACAAAGCCACAACGAGTTTCCCGGAGTTTTTCGTGAATATGAATTTTTAAGAGTATATATGATATTTTGTATGATATATGATATTTTTAAGAGTATATTATGATATGATATATACCATTTACAGAAATGTCCGACTCGGAGGATCAACAGGCGCAGAAGATCGAGAAGTACATTGCGCAGATCAAGGCTGACAATGGAAAGGTTAGGGCGGGTTAGACCAAGCGGAGTCTGATCAATCGATGTTAGTATTAGTTCGGTATCAGGTATTAGTTGGCCTAACATGAAATCGATATAGTGCCCTGTCTATGAGTACAGGTACAGATACAGTACGCGTGCGTCTACCGTAACCTCGATCGTGACTTATAGTAAGAAGGTGTTTCTAAAGAGTAAAACAACTGCTAGTTTTTGCGAAACTTTTTTGATCGATAATATTTGCATATAGTCCACCACGTATGATCCCGCCAGACATTTAAAAACGGAACATGCGCCAGGTATACTGTAGCGGAATTTTAAATTACCGCCTGTTACTTTTCGCACTTTTCGTTGCTGGAGTACGCACGCCTAGAGCGGCGACGAGCGTCACGTGCGCGTCGCCGCCGAATTTTTTTTGAATATCAGAACTCTCGAAGCGAAAAGTATCACGAACTGAAATTTGGCCATGTTCCGTGTCTAATGCGATTTAAATGTCTGGTCTGGGCTCATTTAAACGCTCGTGTCCACGGAGTGCTATCGATCCCCTTACCGTACTCCCTACCGTAATCCTTCCCTCGTTCAGGTTGGCCACGCCCTTCGCCGTCTGGCTGCCATGGACATGACGGTAGACATGCTGTCGAGGACCGCCGTTGGCAAGGTATACGGTAGGGGAGGGGGAGTATCGCGAACTGAAATGAATTTATGATAGTGGAGGTACGGTAGCTTTGAATATCTGATGATTTGAACTACCGTGCAATACATGAAGTGCGATGATCAAACCAGTTGCTATTGAAGTTTTTCATACAATTAGGATTACGACAGGTCGGCTATCGCGAACTGATTCTAGAACGGGTGACTCTTGCGCAGGTTGTGAACAAGTTGAAGTCGGACGAGGAGTGGGGCGAGCTGGCGGCGAGTATCGTGGAGGACTGGAAGGAGATTGCGAGGAACAGCGGGATCGAGGAGAAGACCAAGGTTAAGGTGAGCATACATGGACACTAGAGATGTGCATGAGAGTTCTTTTGATGCCTATTTTTTCACACATCATTTATAACCGCGACGCTTCTAGTCACCAAGAGCAATGAAACATATTGAACAACAAAGGAACTCGCATGCACATCTCTAGTGGACACGCAGCCGACCGTCGGGTGGTAGGCCCAGTTTTTGGTCAAAAGCTTAACTTTGTAGGCGTCCACATTATGCAACAAACCTTATTGGCAGGCTATGAGCAACCCCAATTTATGCAATGGTAGGCCCGAAACTGAAAAAAGTTGCCGGTAACACTTCCAACCTATGAAGCTGACAAGCACTCTCCTCCGCATACGTGGGCAACGTTCCGAATCATATTTTGGAAGAAAAAAAACTGGGCCTAACATTGCACATGATCGTGCTACCAATCTTTTGCATATGCGTTTGTTAGCTCACTGCAGAGGATTATCTATTTTGATGAAGAGGAGGGCTACCACTCCCTCCCCATCATACTTGCATTAATGAAGAAACGTATTGCATCATCCTTAGCCTGCTTGCTACCTCTTGCCCATTCAAACCTCTCCTTCTCTTTTCGCCCCCCCCTCCCTCTTCTTCCTCTAATTTACATATAACCTTCCCCTACCGTATGCCTCCCCCGTTAGCTTCCCGCCTTTTTACATCCTCTCCGTTGTGACTCATTGTCAGGTCTTCTTTCTCCCAGCGAAGAGGAAGAGGAATTGCGAAAGAAGAGAGCCACAGCATTCTGCGGCATCAAAAAGCGAATAATACAGTCTTAAAAAAGCAAAGTGTGATTTATAAAATGCGCATGATGCTGTGATGGTTCATAGGTGTTTTGTTTAGGGGCATAGTAGAGAAGCGCTACATTTTACAATTAAGATTAATCGTTTTCCGTGCGGGACCATTCGCAAAATCGCAAATCTTAAATTCCAACTACAGTTTCGCTTTTTGATATCTTTGGCTTGGTCTATAATGCCGTGGAGCGTATGCTTCACGAGGGGATTTTATAGGGGGGGGAGGGATAGGATAGAGTGCATACGTGGGCGTGATTGTCCGATCGGGGACGTTAGGATGGGTGCCTGCTCTAGAGAATCATAGTGCGAAACGTTTGTTAGGATGACTGCTCTTGGTTTTCCCTAATTACGTAAGGGGCAGCCTGCAAAAATGTTCGGACAACACTAGCCCATGTATGATAGAGTGCATGTTTACTAGGTCTGCGCCTACCCTCTCAAACAACCACAAATGTATTATTAGTATCTTTTTAGTATTATAGTAATGTGAGCAGCAGTAATTTTAACTTTTTAACTTTTTTAGGCACTAATTTTACTTTTAATTTTTCAAATGTATTATAGTAACGTGAGCAGTAATTTTAGCTTGCGTAATTTCGCCTTTGCAGCAAGAGCCGGTGGACGCGGATTCGGCTTCGTCTTCTTATGACCACAGGGAACGGTAGGGAGAGTTGACCCTTGGTGCGGGGGGGGGGGGAAGAGGGGTGGGTACATGGGCATACCAACAATCATACCAACAATTATTTTACTTTTGGGCCTGCCAGTGTACTCATTTTGTTTTTATTAGCCTACCAATGTGCTTTCTGGAATAATGTGATGCCTACCAAGTTAAGTTTCTGGCAAAATGAAGGGCCTACCACCCGACCGTCGGGTCCGTGTCCATGTATGAAGACGAGTACATGGGCACGCAATAGTGTGCTACTATCGAATGCAATAATGCGAGCAGGCACGCCGAGAGAGTGTGAAGAGAATGAGATATGGAGAGAATGGAACTGTATTCGATAGGCGCACTCTAGCTCGCACTCAACAGACGAGTGGTAGGCACCTCTTTTTCTCAGAAACAACGTGGTAGGCATCGCATTATGCAAGAAACCTTATTGATAGGCTATGAAAAAGCCACAATTCATTCTATGGTAGGCCCCAAACTAAAAAAAAATTATCGGTAACCCTGCCCATGTATGGGAAGATGTGCATTCATAGGTGGGTCCTTGCCCATATTTGGGGTTATTGGACCCGTAGAAGGCACTTTTGCATATTGAATGGTCAACCTTACACTTGGTCCTACTGCGTTTAGCACCCTAACCGCAGTAGTCAGTTGGGTCAGACACTTGGTGTGCAAAACCTTCGATCGATTGAGCAACAATAATCGTTATTGATTATTAATGTTGAATAAACAAATATAATTATACCCATGTTCGTCGTTTTCAGTTCTCCCATCGAGTACAAGCCCTCCAAGCGGAAGATTCCCTCGGATGAGATGGATGTCAAGCCGGACATTAGGGCGCTCAAGAAGAAGGTTCGTATTTGAATCTCCCGCGTTTTTTCACATTTGCAAACATTCCTCAAAAGATAGCATTCATTTTCTTAATTAATCCAAACATTCGCAAAGTGTGTTCATTTTCATCTCTTCTTTCCTCGATGGAGGTGGTTGAATGCTCAGATTATTCGACATTTTGTCAGTTTCGCGATCGGTACTTTTTCTTTTTCGGAAGTATGTTTATGCTCGCGCTGAAACGTATTCCAACCGGGTTGGTTCAGGTCAAGTCCGAGCCAGTGGACGCCTTTGCTGCGGCTCTGGGCGCGGCCGATAAGGTACGCTGATCTTTGATCTTTGATCGATATTGGTTCGACTATGTGCACTTATCCACTGTAGGCGGAAGTTTACTGCACAAGTAGCATACCGTAGTCTGGTGTGTCTACCGTAATCCCTCCTGTTCAGGTGAAGGAGCCTGCGCGGCAGAAGAAGATGAAGCCCTACGACATTTCGCTTGACGTGAGTGGTGGCTGGCCTGATTGAAAGGATAACAATGCCAGCTCTCTTCCCAATACGCATTACCCCGGAAATATAACTGAATGAAATGGTATCGATTCGCCAGCTCTAGTCGTGTCCTTCGCCTTCCACGAGATAACAACAAGCAATTAGTTCATTATGAGTTCATCGTGAAGCATAGCCATGAAAAAAAAAACATGAATCACATGCTTGTCTCGCTATTTCGGGTAGTAAGCCTGCTCTCTCAGATCGACCCCAACTACCGTCCCATGCCCACTCTCAGCATTGTCAAGTCGTCCATCGTGCCCACTGGTTGGTAGTTTAATTACAGTATATTAAGTGCTGTATATTTGGTGTAATTAAAGATTAGCTTATTTCCGTAGATTACCTATACTACCGTATGCTACCGTAGTCCCGATCAATAATCAATCGATACTCCCTCTTTGCAGCCCGTCCCGCTCCCGTACAAACGGAAGAGCCCATGGACCCCTCGCAGATGTTCCGCCCTCGAACCGGAATCACGAAGATCTTTGCGGGACGCAAGAAGGTATACGGTAGGGGAAGGAGTACGGTAGAGGGGGGGGGGGGTTATGGGAGGGCCTTTGCAGTAGGTAACGGTTAGATCGTAGAGGGAGAACAAGAATTTGGTGCACTGTGTGTTTGTAACGATTCTTAATAATAAGTAGCCCAAATGAGACTGAAATGTAGCTGCTTTGTCGGAATTCAAACGACTGGAGAGACAGACACAAATTCATTGTTCTCAACGTTTGGTATCTGTGAGATCGGTGAAAGTATTCCTATTAGCGACGTGCCTGCGATGATGTAGGAAACATAGCCACCAAAAGAACCCCCCTCCCCATGCAGAACTCTAATTCTTATCTCTCCTCTCAGGGCATGATGCTAACCGCGGTTCCGAGCCTCTTCGACCTGTGCATTCGCATGCTCCAGTCGCACATCAACGGTACGTACGCCTCGAAAACAGTTTCCCGCCAAAATTCAAATTTGAATGGTTGATGTGCAGACATCGACTACACGGGCGACATTCCGTACGACATCCTGAAGCCGGTTCTCGAGAGGGCGACGTGGGAGCAGCTGGCAGAGTTGGAGAGGAAGAATCCCGTGAGTTGAGGGGAGAGGAGGGGAGGGGGCGGGAAGTAAGTGAGTAGAGGGATGGGATAGATGCGAGCTTTGTGGTTGAGTATTCCTTGACAACACTAGTAAAGTATCAAGTGGTTTGCCACATACATGGGCAAAAGACCTCACATACACGTCCCTATCGTATTTGTCATTACAATCTGACCTCACCAAGCCTTCTCGATCATTCGAACCATACGTGTGCACCGACCCGAAGTATGGGTGGTAGGCCCATATTTGTTCGGAATTTTACTTTGGTTGGCCTATATTTCCTACAAAATTTCAATTGGTAGGCTTGATTTCGTACACTGGTAGGCCCGTTTCTCAAAATATTGCGGGGAAGGTTACCCATGTATAATTCGAACAACCACAAGGAGGATCACGCAGTACTCTCAATTTGTCATTGCAGTACCTCGAGGAGGACTCGGATGAACTGTGGCAGAAGTTCTGCGAGCGGCACCACTCGGGCAAGGAGAGTCGTAACGACGAGACGTGGAAGGTAGGGGGTTACGGTAGGGGGTGGATGGGGTACTGTAGAGCGGGAATATTGAAAGCCTGTTTTTTTAGCTCATTTGTTTCTTACTACCAATCCATGGGGCTCAAATGCTCGAGCGCGCGAAAAGTGCATCTGTCTAAGATATAATGCTTAAAGATAAAGATATGACTAACTACAGTAGTATGCTTCAGGAGACCTTCTTCCGCCTTCAACGAGAGAACGACCGTAGACTGGAGAAGCTGACGCAGCGCATCTCGAGGAGTGGAGCGGCGGCGGAGAGTCACGTCAGGAAGGTGAACGGGACTCTTCTACCTGGCACGTAGACTAGGGTTTGAAGAGCAAGCAATTTAACGCATCTAGTAAGCCTCCTCAGTAGGTGAATAAGTAAAAAAATGTGCCTGATTTGCCACTTTTCATTGAAAACTGCGAGTATCAGGCGGTGGCGATCACGGACGTCAAGTTGCCGCGAAACGTTCGTCGCCGTGCGGAGAAGTACTCGCTGCCCGGAAGGGCCGTCGCCTCGACGGTTGACATGCCCCACGCACTCGAGCTGAGCAAGGCCCGCAAGGAGATTTTCGAGACCGGTGAGGGGGGGGCGGGTTTGAATACCGATTTTAATGCTTATGTTATGTTAGTACAAGTTTTAATGGCTATTATGCTTGACGATAGAGCAGCACTCTGTATGTCTCTCATTCTTCCGTAAATGGTGAAGCGTAACCCTGGAAAGTGAAGCGGTCTGCCAACCCTTTTTATTGATAGGCGCTTCCGTTGACGATTGGCGAAAGTTCGGTAAGGCGCCGCCTGGAGGTTGCCTGCTTCGTGGGTCACGTCAATGACAAGCGCGACACTGCGAACTGAGTCTGATACGCAGAGAACGAACGCATTGTCCAGTGATAGTATAATATCTAGCGAAGTCTCATCCGTGATCCATTGACGTTCAGGCTCGAAGGCAGCGCTGACCTCCGTTCCTGCGGTCATCCGCAATCTCTCCTCCAAACTGGGCTCGTCCTCGGGCAAGAAGAAGGAGGTCAAGAAGGGCGCGCTCATGTCCAAGGTTCTCAAGCAGATGGGACGCAAGCGGTAAGGCGTAAGGACGACCCTAAGCTAAGGCACCCTCCCTAATCCCTCCCCCCCTAAGTCGATTCCCTAATTATACGCTAAACCCCNTTGGTATCTGTGAGATCGGTGAAAGTATTCCTATTAGCGACGTGCCTGCGATGATGTAGGAAACATAGCCACCAAAAGAACCCCCCTCCCCATGCAGAACTCTAATTCTTATCTCTCCTCTCAGGGCATGATGCTAACCGCGGTTCCGAGCCTCTTCGACCTGTGCATTCGCATGCTCCAGTCGCACATCAACGGTACGCACGCCTCGAAAACAGTTTCCCGCCAAAATTCAAATTTGAATCGTTGATGTGCAGACATCGACTGCACGGGCGACATTCCGTACGACATCCTGAAGCCGGTTCTCGAGAGGGCGACGTGGGAGCAGCTGGTAGAGTTGGAGAGGAAGAATCCCGTGAGTTGAGGAGAGAGGAGGGGAGGGAGCAAGTAAGTAGAGGGATGGGATAGCGAGCTTTGTGGTTGAGTATTCCTTGACAACACTAGTAAAGTATCTAGTGGTTTGCCACATACATGGGCAAAAGACCTCACATACACGTCCCTATCGTATTTATCATTACAATCTGACCTCACCAAGCCTTCTCGATCATTCGAACCATACGTGGGCACCGACCCGAAGTATGGGTGGTAGGCCCATATTTGTTCGGAATTTTACTTTGGTAGGCCTATATTTTCTGCAAAATTTCAATTGGTTGGCTTGATTTCGTACACTGGTAGGCCCGTTTCTCAAAATATTGCGGGGAAGGTTGCCCATGTATAATTCGAACAACCACAAGGAGGATCACGCAGTACTCTCAATTTGTCATTACAGTACCTCGAGGAGGACTCGGATGAACTGTGGCAGAAGTTCTGCGAGCGGCACCACTCGGGCAAGGAGAGCCGTAACGACGAGACGTGGAAGGTAGGGGGTTACGGTAGGGGGCGGATGGGGTACTGTAGAGCGGGAATATTGAAAGCCTGTTTTTTAGCTTATTTGTTTCTTACGATCAATCCATGGTGCTCAAATGCTCGAGCGCGCGAAAAGTGCATCTGTCTAAGAAATAATGCTTAAAGATAAAGATATGGCTAACTACAGTGCTTCAGGAGACCTTCTTCCGCCTTCAACGGGAGAACGACCGTAGACTGGAGAAGCTGACGCAGCGCATCTCGAGGAGTGGAGCGGCGGCGGAGAGTCACGTCAGGAAGGTGAACGGGACTCTTCTACCTGGCACGTAGACTAGGGTTTGAAGAGCAAGCAATTTAATCGCATTATCTGACCGAGAGATTGAAAAAGGTGTAGCATGAACGAATGAAAAGACGTAGACGATAAGTAGGCAAATCACGCTTGGTTTTCAACCTCTATCGTAGACTGTTTCTCTCATCGGACTTTAGTATGGGCGCATCTATTAGGATTTATGTAATATGCTTGACTTTTTTTATTTACTAAGGCCTCCTCAGTAGGTGAATAAGTAAAAAAAATATGCCTGATTTGCCACTTTTCATTGAAAACTGCGAGTATCAGGCGGTGGCGATCACGGACGTCAAGTTGCCGCGAAACGTTCGTCGCCGTGCGGAGAAGTACTCGCTGCCCGGAAGGGCCGTCGCCTCGACGGTTGACATGCCCCACGCACTCGAGCTGAGCAAGGCCCGCAAGGAGATTTTCGAGACCGGTGAGGGGGGGAGGGGGGTTTGAATACCGATTTTAATGCTTATGTTATGTTAGTACAAGTTTTAATGGCTATTATGCTTGACGATAGAGCAGCACTCTGTATGTCTCTCATTCTTCCGTAAATGGTGAAGCATAACCCTGGAAAGTGAAGCGGTCTGCCAACCCTATTGATAGGCGCTTCCGTTGACGATTGGCGAAAGTTCGGTAAGGCGCCGCCTGGAGGTTGCCTGTTTCGTGGGTCACGTCAATGACAAGCGCGACACTGCGAACTGAGTCTGATACGCAGAGAACGAACGCATTGTCCAGTGATAGTATAATATCTAGCGAAGTCTCATCCCTGATCCATTGACGTTCAGGCTCGAAGGCAGCGCTGACCTCCGTCCCTGCGGTCATCCGCAATCTCTCCTCCAAACTGGGCTCGTCCTCGGGCAAGAAGAAGGAGGTCAAGAAGGGCGCGCTCATGTCCAAGGTTCTCAAGCAGATGGGACGCAAGCGGTAAGGCGTAAGGACGACCCTAAGCTAAGGCACCCTCCCTAATCCCTCCCCCCCTAAGTCGATTCCCTAATTATACGCTAAACCCC
>LS947484.1:137033-155245 GCA_900490955.1 Micoletzkya japonica | reverse complement strand
AGAAGGTCGTCGCCCGATTCCCTCCGTCCGCCCGTCACGCGATGCACCGCACGGACCAGACGACGTGCGTGCTTCTTGTAGGCTGACAACCATCGTTCCTCTTTCATACTTGGAGGAAGGAAAAGGCGGAAAAGCTGCGGAAAGATATGTAGCTCAACGCACTTGTGAGATGGCTGCATATCTAGTGGTGCGTACCCCTTACCACCGTTTCTTATTAAGAGCTCTACTAGATATCTTCTATCTTTCTTTTGCAATTCCGACTCCGTAACCCGGAATCGTTGAACAACGTTAACGAAAGAGAATTCCTCGCTGACCGTTGACGATGTTCTGGTAGTCGTTCCCCGATATCGTCAGAGCCCTCGTGTCCTCGTCAGACGACGTCGTCGTCGGAGTATCGGGTTGGGAACGGGACGACGAAGAGAGGCACACGGGACCCTCCACTGGAGAGTCGTCTACTGAAAGAGAGTGGAATGCAAAGCCGGCTTAGCGATATCAGGGGAGTGTGCAAAAGTGTGAGGAATACACGCATTTTGAAACCCTCGTCGCAAGCGAATGCACAGAACTTTCAACAACAGTAAAAGAGCGCATCAGAATCTCCTACTTTTGCGCATTCTCTCGATTATTCCTAATGGTGAGCTTATTCTTACTCAGATTCTCTAGTTCCTCCTCGTCAATTTCTTTGACCGAAAACAACGCGTTCCTCCTTCCGAAGCCTGAAGGGTACACTATAAAAGGGGGGCGTTTATGCGTTTTCTCCACAGACGAGATTCTGGAGATCTGCAGTCGAGTTCTCTTGATTCCTATGATTTCATTGCTTCTGGTGACGAGACACTTCGCGGTTATTAATGTTTCTCGCCAGCTACCCTTTTCTTAATGTGTGAAAATAAAAATCTAAACAATTAAAGGGACAGGGAAGTGATTTTCAAGTGAAGCTTATATGAAAGATTTTGTCGTAATTAGTATAAAACCAAAAGGAAAAAAGAGTAAAAATTAATAGTATTCGAGAAATGATTTTTTAAAATTTCTCCCAACGACGACGCTACTGTGTTTAGCGAAAGGAATTAAGCCAAAAGCGACATTCCTCTCAACGACGGGAAGCCCGGAACGAAAAAATAAAACATACGATTTTCGAGTTTTTTCTTCGATTTTTTATTGTCACTATGCTTTTCCTCACATTTTGAAACCTTAGAAGAATTTTCATCGAATTTTAGAACTTTTGGTTAGAGGCTGCTTCCTCCCTTTAATTATGAAGAGGACTCGCTTGCAGATCTCAGCTCGACTCACTCGTCTTCCTGGCTGGCTCTTTCCTGACCATCCCGACTTCCGGGTCGACGCTGGCCTTCTGTAGGAATTCGGGCATCCGGACGGGCGTCACCTCGAAGACGTGGCTGCAATCAATACATAAGACAAGATTTCACCTTTCGTTTATATTACCAGCCAGGAAGCATTCCAAGCGTTCTAATAGCGAATAGCGGTTTCCGCGCATAGCATCCGATCCTATGAGCGAGCCAATGAACAAAAATTCATGAATTTAAAAACTTAGGTTCGTCTTTATAATCTTAAGAAGTGTTGAAAATTTGGTACAGATTCGATTAACCATTCTTGAGATAATTCAAAAATGGTAGTCAATTCGCTATTGGACACATTGTTCACCGCGTGGAATGCTGTGAGCCTTGGCATGTTTTCTGTTCGTTTTGCTTTATTTATAGGAGTTATATGGACTGTTATTTATGTGAATTTTCTAGGAAAGCGTACAGCTTTCTTCATTCATGATAAAAATTACTTCTATTGCTTATATTATAGAATAGCCCCCAGCTCGACTCTCGTAATAAATACCCAAGCCTGTCACATGGGTCCCATGTGCCTAAACTACACACGTTCTAGCTTATCCTGTATTCACATTTCGCCGCCGAGTTGCTAGGAGTCTTCCACGTGGTAGTCACACCGCATAAACACCTATTCACTCCTATTCCCATGTACATGCTTCGTCTGGCGGACCTCCTCCTCCTCCTCCTCCTCCTCCTCCTGACTTTGAGGGGAATCCAATGCTATATCGAACAGGAGATGGTCGTGCCTCGGATCGCCCTATCCTTCACAATGTACAGTACCCTAACAGCGTGCGAGGCCGCCTGTACGGCCAATACAGCGGTGAGCTGTTCAAGAATTTCGTACGGATAGACAGTCTCTTTGAAAGTTGTAAAAACCTCGAAGAAATGTGCCAATACAGTGTCTGTCGGTGGTTTACTCTTCTTCGACACTCCACTGTGCACTGATGGGCCAGGAATTTGGGCAGGACGGGATTATCGGTAAGCGCACATGCACTATAAATAGTAGATATTAGGGTTGCATCATGCTTGTGTGCGAGCGAAGCGGCATGAAGAGAGATAGAGATAGACGATAAGCTGATCAACTCGATCAGGATTCTGGGAATTAAAACTCCCAGATTCGTTCTTTAAACAGGCTTCGAACCGGCGACGGAGTACCTTCGCGAGTCGACGGATTGTTCTATGCAGCCAACCCACCGAGGACCGGATATGCAAGTAGGACAGCCTAGAGCGGAGGACCCTGCTATCAGACGGTTTCAGACGGAGACCAACGCTAGGCTTTAGAATGAAAGGAAACGATGCTCTCCAAATAGAGTGACTCATGCTCCACTCATGAAACTACATTCGTTGTCTACGTCTCTTCATACTTTTCCCGTGCCTTGGTCCATACTTGCACTTTCATGACGGTCATTGGTCATCTGTTGAACTCTTTTGCCAAAGAACTGCAAAGAGTGATCCTATTACTGCTCTCGCATTTCAGCAGAGTCCGTAGACGAGTCGACAGGGGCCATTCCTACTACCCAGACATCCGCCACGACTTCAAAGCCAGCTACAACCAGCGAAGAGTCAACAACAGCCGTGTCCACAGATCCAGCGAATGTACGCCCCTTCATTATCTCATTTTTGCTTATTTTACTAGAATTTGATTCTATCGCTCGAAAGAACACGCCATGCAACTCTACATGTTTGAGGAGTCGTGCGAGTTACAGTTATTGGTAGGGAGAAAGAGAAATACACGATTGCAGGCGTCAACTGCAGTGGACGTCGTGAACACTCACTGGAGATAACCTCCTTCGGTCGGAGATAATCCCCTTAAGGGCCCCTCCTTTTCGTCACCCGAGAAAAAGCTTGAGCGTATCGGGTCTTGTAAATACTCGAACAAACAACGGCCAACGATATCATCTTTTTTTCTCTTTCCCGCTCACTTTACATGCGCCATACGCGCCTCGGTCTTTCGTGAAACTCTCGTTCACACGTATAACGATTATCCTTTTCCCCATCCGCATTGATACAAAATCGCACTATTCGATGATATGCCCCGTAGCCTTTTGCACTCACTGCACAGAGACGCTCCTCCTCTCCCTCGGCCTACCCTCCTCCTCCCTCCTGTCCATCCGCGCGACCGCGTCGCTCGCACTCTTGCACGTCCGCAGGCCGGAGCGGTCGGGGACGCGGAGACGCGGATCGGAGAAGATGCGACGGACCTGGAGGGAGGACTTGATCGGTTCCGTAGCCACACTGGAAAAAGTTTGTGCCCGTTCTCGCTTCCGAACTTGCCTGCGCTGCGGGAAGGTCCGTGTCGCAAATGCTTTATGCTCGGTATACAAATATACACATTCAAAAAGTTTTTAAACTATTAAAATAAGCATATCATATATCTGTCGTAACCGCACCTACATATCTGTTGATAATGAAACATGCGAATGACACGTCATAAAGAATGCGGTTTCGACAGCCTTATCATATCATTTATCCGTGTGTTGGGGCACGGGGTATGGGAAATGGAAAGCGGATAAATCTATAAACTTTTGAATTTGGTTTTAAATCGATAAACAAGGCAAATATATATGGAACGATACCTGCTGCTCAGTCGGTCCGTTCTTGAAGTGTCCATCGATCGTCTCGATCGCCTTCCGCATTCGATACTCCGCCTCGACCTTGCGCGCTCGGTCGCCCACCTACAGTAACCGAGCCAGTCGTGTTGGGACTCCCAGTACAGGAAAATGAATAATGTTGAAAAGAGGACGTATTGTTTGGCTACATCATTGACGAGAAAGTTCCGTCAGTAAACGCCATTCCTACTTTGTCTGCACTCTCTTCATACCACCTCGCTCTCTCGTCGGAAGTGTGAATGAGACGACTGACGGAACATTTACCTCATTGTCAGCCATAGCAGCTCGTAAGACGGATGTATAATGCATCAAAATAAATATGTTTTCCAACCATATACGTATTATTATACGTTTAGTTTCGGTAAACCCGATGATATATACCTGTTCTTCCAGAACCTGCAGAAGATGCCGTCGTGTGACAGTTCCAATGAGCATTTCCGATTCTGCGAAAGCCTTCTTGAAGCAATTTTCGTCATTCTCTCCTCTCTTACTTTATCGAATAATTCACTATTTATCAAGGCAACTCACTCGGGCTGTCGACAACAGGGAACATGTTGAGATCGAGGCCCTGTAATTGGGATACCGTCATTTCCTCAATAACAAGTATTGTATAACATTTATGATTATCGGATGCTTCGCTTTATTCCGCTCTACCTTTAACAGGATAGATTGTATGTCCTGATAGGTCGTGTGTCTCGTGAGAAAGAGAGGAGGCGACATCATTATATCCTCGGCAAAGGTAGTGTGAACACTGCAATTTCACTTTTATTGACCAAAAGATCCGTCAATAAAATCATTCCTACGTTGTGCGCACTCCGTTCATAGCAGTTAGCTTGCTCGTCGTAAATTGTAATGAGACAACCTTGTGGAACATGCCCCGAGTGGTGGCATGACCGTCTGGCGGTAGGAGGCGAAACGGTCATGCCTCTCCTTAGGTAGATATGCTAAGCTTCATTTCTATATCTACTCTATACCTTAATCTTTCCCTTCTTTAAACATATTCAAATGCTCGTCAACTCTAATAGCTTGTAAATATTGTATCAAAATATACTTCGCGCGATATTTATGAGATTCTTCTTCGGATTCATATCCATACTCAATGAATCAAGAGTAGCTCTAAATATGTTTCACAACCCCTATATAGTTCCCAATAGTTTGCAGCGCAGATCGGTTACCCGTTCAGGTGAGCAAAAAGTTGCAAAGCTTACTTCTCGTTGGACGGTGGAATATCGGGCAGGAAGGGCAGGTGTTTCAGTTTGATTATGCTGTCCACCCACGAAAGCGAGAACCAGGCACACACCGCCCGAGCAACTATCGTACCGATCTGACAATGGATTTGCCTTTATCTTTATCGTTTACGATTCTGGTCTTTTTGGTGGTTATGCTTCACGACCAATTGATAACGGGAAATGGCTGGCTAAAGCACTGACAATAAGATGATTTCCGCTAATTCAAGTCAAGCTATGACCGAAATGTAGACTGACCATAACGGGGATGATGAGGTAGAGTTGGCCGGTGATCTCGAAGAGCATAACGGAGACGGAGACCGAGTGGGTGACCGCCGCCGAGAAGGCTGCTGCCCCTAATAATGAAATATCTTTATCAAAAATGAAATATCTATATCATCAAACTTGTTCGGTTTGCGCTTTCCAGCCCTATTATGATGAGGTGCAACGCATGACTGAATGCAAACAATCTGCATATGTTTTTTCATCGAAATATCGAGTCAGGGTTAAGTGTTTCATCGTCAGTATTTAACACGTCGTATTGCATGCAAGCATTTTTCACGACAGCTGCTCTTCACAATCTGACCTACGACCGCGTAAACGCCCGGATGAATGTGCAGACCCTCCGTGGCGTCGTGTCGAAAGAGCAGCAACATCAGCTCGCCCTGAGAGTATCGCAAACTGAACTACCGTAATCTTGGCCAAACATCGAGCTCTATGAATAAAGCTGTTCCAACCTGTAGTCGCCCAACAGCGGCTCCGATCACGAAGGACGGGCCGAAGATCCCCGATGGTATGGGCAGCGTTTGAATGACGATCGTCGTGATAAACTGTAAGGTACGGTAGGTTTGAGCACCTGATCAGACTTTTCAGAAGGAAGGGCTTAGCTTTCTTTCTCTGCAAACAGGCGGAAAACCTACCATGAATGAAGCGAAGAAGAAGATGCGAATGAGCACCTCGGAGGGCTCCTTCAGCCAGCGATCGAGCACGTCGTCTCTAGAGTAGAGCGTTTCATTCGGGTGTCTTTTGATGGGTATGCTTCCTCCTTCACGGGATAGCAAGCCGTACATTGATCACGAAACATCTTCATAAGGTAACAAATAAGGTCTCTTTCATAAATTATATTTTAAAAAAACTCATGGATCACAATTGATGTTCGAGTTATATACCTGCACGAATCCGTCGGAAACTTGAACGAGCAGTCGGAGAAGAAGTCTTGCAGGTTGTACGCTAGGCGAACCTGTCATTGATCTCATTTCTTTTCATTTTAGTACTTTGTTCTGCTTCCTTTCCAGATCTACTTTGTCATGGAAAGGCAAGATATTGGAACCAAGGGCTCGACCAATAAGGCACAGCTTACTCTTCCCGAGAAGTAGGCTCCGATTCCGTGGGGATAAGAAAGAGTGGAGAAGGCGAGGCCGGCCACGAGAGGGTAGATGTACCAGCTGAATTGGGGGAATTGGACAGGAAAAGGAGAGCCTATTCATTTGACCTGGCTGGCCTGTGTTTCAACGAGGACTTAAAATAAAAAAATGCCTTCGCATGCTTGATGGTGAGCAGAGAAGATTAATCAAGATTTTAATCAAAATTAGCCGAAAGAACTCGCTCAGCGTACTGTTTCTGGACGATGCGCTTCGCGTATTTGTTGTTCCTGAGGAAGAGCACGAGCCATTTGTACGTGTTGATGTACAGTGCACCGAGCAGACCGCAGACTATCCTGGAAAATCTCAAGGAACTTCCGAATTCTGGAGTAGTTCATACAATTTTCCTATGATTTTCCAGTGGCTTTGTTGCAGGCTATCGAAAGAAAAGGTCGGTAATAGATAGTGTAGATTTTCAATATATACCCGAGGAAGATGAAGCAGGGCAGTTCGTCAACCACGAATGCATTCTTCGTGAACGACGTCTGGTAGTAGGCCTTTACCGTGGCTCAAAGGGTTAGGCATTTCATCAGCGTGATATAGTCCCGATTATGTTTCACAAGCAATGTACACGACAGAGTTGTTTTTCAGTTTTTTAAAAAATATCCTATTTATAAAATACAATTTAACTATACCTTCGGTCTTGGACAGGTATCCTCTGAGAATGCGCACGGCGATAGCTCCACAACACGAAGCGAAGAAGCCCCGCCAGTAGTTACGGACGGAGAAGTACATCGTGGTGACCTCGATCGAGTACAGCACACCTCAAGCACACCACTCCGAATCAGGCCCAATATAGAAATACTGCGACTCATCTCGCAAATTTCCATGCGCCCCGCCTTGCACTCTCTCATTCTGGCTAGCAGAAAAGGAAATACCAGAATCATGTCTTCTCAAGAGTTTCTATGCATCGATCTAGTCCTCACCAAGCATTTTATTCGGAGATTTTCTGGGGTTCTGTTTCACTTGGTAATGAAGCTATGGATAGCTTTCGAAGAATAACCGTAAACAGGCGCGCTTCAATCGACTGACCTCCAACGGGTGCACTGAAGGTGCTGGCTACTCCCACGGCACTTGCAGCCGACAGACTCTCCAGTCGACGGGATTCCGACAGATACGAAGGGTCGAAGCGAGCGGTGATCCGACTGAGCTGATCGGCCACGATGGAGGAGATGTGCACCATCGGACCCTGAGGGCACGGATCGAGGGGTAGGAGTAGGGATGGAGTAGAGGATACTACTGCATAACTGATCCGCGCATATTTGGGCGAAAGAGCGGAGAAGAATGAAGAGGGCACTTGGGGATAGTGCCTCTTCAAGATGTTATAAATTTTATTTAGGTCCACGGTGAATTCCAACGTAGTATTCCAAGCATACCTTCCCATATAAATAACAACCATGAAACATTAATCCTCCAGTTCCTTTGAAAGAGGAAGATTCGCAGCTCTGTGGGATTCGAATAGTTTCTCTTCTACAGTGCACGCATTCTATTAAGCAGAATGTTTGTGTTTTAGTAAATAAATAACAGGTTTAAAACTTAAGTCACGCAGGTGTCCTAACTCACCGCTTTGCCCATGGGCACGCCTCCGGCTAGGGCCAAGCACAGCCCTACGACCTTAGCCAGTAAGGTCCGCTTGGTAAGGTAGTCCTTAAGCAGTACTCCGCGAATCATCGTCTTGACCTCCGCCGTGCCCGAGCCTAACAGGATTACGGTAAGTCGCGAGAACATCGGGTGATTTGGGGCAGAGCTCGAATTGATGGAAAAAGTTCCGTCAGTAAACTCATGCCTACTGTACTCTTTTCATGAAAGCTTGCTCTATCGTCGGAAATAGGAATGATGGTAACTGACGGAACATTTTCTTCGACCATCACAGCATTCTACAACATCAAAAAGCTAGATGATTTGAGATAGATAGATTCAGAGACTAAATTACGTTGAATAAACAGTATGTAAGTATTACGATGCTTCGGAGACACTGCTTTGAGGGTGGATAGGGAAGGGCTACATTTTAAAAATTAATTTTAATGTTTTCCGTGCGGGACCATTCGCAAAATCGCAATTATAAAATTCGAACTACAGTTTCGCTTTTTGATATTTTTAGCTTGGTTTATAATGCCGTGCGATTAAGTCTCACCGATGGCCTGGACCGACACAGTCCGTACGAAGAGGGCGGAGGCAAAGAGCATAGAACAGGAGGAGAGGGTCCAGAGTGAGAAGGAGGGGGAGGGAAGGAAGGAGGCCGACGAGAGGTGCGACATCGTGAACAGGATGTGACGGCTCACTCAATATTTTAAGTATTATTTTAATATTATTAAAATAAATATAATAAAATAGATGTTTTAAAGCAACTTTCGGCGGTCCGCTTGGACATCTGATCGACAAAGGCGGCGAGAAATGCGGTGATGACACCTGTGAATCAGTCGCTATTATTAGTCTACAAAATAATGGAGAAGCTGGAACTCACCCAATATGGCTAAGTAAGACCAGTCGATGAGTACATGTTGATAGGCGCGAAGGCGCTTTACTGTAAGCATGAGATGCATACAGTACATCACACTTTGCAAAATTTCCCCAGTCGGCTGAGGAAATTTGGCTACGCTCAAGGATTAGAAAAATTTCGCTATGCGTATTTACAAAGAAAAGTTCCGTCTGTAAATGGTCATTCCTGCTCTGTCTGCGCGGTGTTCTGCCCCAATGCAAACCCTTTGGAAAGCGAAAAATCATTCTCTAATTTCCCAATACGGTAGATCGGTGTGTAGCGCACCACGAATGCATTGTCATGAAGGAGAGGTGAAGGGCATGGTGATAGACACTAAAGCTAACTTCTATCACCCACCTAGAGCTTCACGGAACTCTGAAAAGATAAATAGCATCCTTGTAACTTTTGCTTTCCAAAGGTCTAGAACATTGTGTTCGACTCTCACCGTACCCCTTTCGCCTCTCGCTGCAAGTAGGAATGCGACACAACTGACGGAATCGTTTTCTCAACCATAATTCATAATGCGCACCGATATACGCGAGAATCCGGTGCCCTTTCCCGCGTTGTCGGGGCAGATACTCGTACGAGTCGCTCAGCGTAAACCGCACGCTTTTGTCGCCCACGAAGCCCACTCGCTTCCGGAAGGGCTGCAATGGATTAGGTAGGTGATCGCTAAGTTATATAAGTATTACATCATCAAAGAGTCTCACAACCCGCTTTCTTGCAATTTCCAGTTATTAGTTCACCTTCATTTGTTCTTATTTGTTTTTTTTTTAAATTTTCATGGTATTTATAATAGGTATTTGTTAGCAGGATTATTGCATGAAGAGGCAGGAAGGGAACGGCAGAAACTGATCTGACAGTGATTATATACCAACCGTGCAAAACAATTATACAACTTCGAAAATATTTGTGTTTTCCCATTGTATCATAGGATTGGGAATAATTTTCAAAATGCTTGTAAGCTTTCTCTTAGAGCTCAACGTCTACTCTCTTTTGCCTGGCTATCAGTCATTTCCCTATTAGAATGGGTGGTTCCTCTCCCAACTGATAGATAGGTTTAGAACGTCAAAGGTCCGGGTAATTTGTGTTCGCTGAGAGTACGCGAGGGTATGACGAGGGAGGGATGGAGGGAGCATGGACAGGGAGAGGAAAAAGAAGTGAACGGGAGATGAAGAGGGGCGAAAAGGGAAGAACGGGGAATTGGAGCAGGTACGAAACGGTTGTTGCTCCTTTTTAGAAGAAAAATTATTGCTTCTCTTCCTGGATATTTTTTTATATATTACAGCAATACCAAGACATGTCAGCAGGCTATGAATGCTGAAAAATGACTGTGAAGAAGATTCAGAGAGATTCAGGAGAACAGGAAGTAAGTTCCACTATCGCTAATACGCACATAGTTATGCGCGTATTAGCGAAATGGTTTATGAAAAAGTAATATACCGTTAGTGAGCGGTGTTATGTTTCACGAGCACTATATAAGACAGATATGGAGCGCAATTTAATTTTTTTATTTAATAATTTTAAAAAAACAACAAAACTTTCCCATTTTACTGAAATAATAGAAAGGATTCGAGCGTTGCACAAGATAACGAAGTAAAACATCCAAATATATATGGGAAGCTTACCGGATCAGAGCCGTAGTCGTAGGCTGGTATCGACTTCTTCAATTGTCTGCGGAGGTGTTGGTCCATTTCCGTGTCTGATTTATTACTATACTGTATGCTGGGCCTGTATATGGGCTCAAACTGTTAAAATTAGCATGAGATTTCGACCTATATGACGAAGACACACAGAGAGAAGCAGTATAGTACACTGCAATACACGGGCATTCTACGCGTGAAGATCTCCTCTTAGCTTAGATTGACTCAGTTAACGGATAACAATAAGCATAGGATAACTACGTGACATTTAGCTATTGAATAACTGCTGGAACTTGGCAACACATGCACCACAATGCATAGTAGCGATGCACGGATGAACGTTTTGCGGAAATAAAGAGAAAGAGGGAAGAGTTGGGGGAGCGGAGGGTGGTGGAATCGTTAATGCTATGCCGACTGTCTGATCAACCTTCGCTCTCGTTACCTGTCTCTCCCTCTTCCTACTCTCTCCCTTCACCTGTTAACATTGTCCCCCCCCCCCTTACCTCCCATACAGGCACACACTTTGCTCTCACTAAGTGCCATACGCTTCGTGGATCAACCTTCTTTATCGATCCCTGCTGAGATCACTCCAAGGCATAATAGCGACGAAAAGAACGATACGGCAAAGTACAAGGGCTTAGTTGCTAAGCTTGGACCTTAGTGCTTTGTTAGGGAAGGGGGTTCTTAAGGACTAAGTCACTGGGTCTTAAGGTTGAGGTGCTTCTGGACGCAGGGAAGCTTGCGAAGGCACGGGAGACGGAGGAGCGAACAGTGGTCGGGGGCGAGACAGGGGAGGTAGTCTCTGAAAGACGAAGAGGGTTCAGTTATGATATTATAGTGGAGTAAACCGGTCTGTCCGTTACTTTGATTCCAAAATGAGTCTAATTCACTCACTTTTGCACACTCTCTCGCCTGATATTCGGAAAGATTTACTGACGTATCTTTTTATTCCACTATAGTAATACTCATTCCTACTTCGTCTTCACTTCATTCACTAGAAGTTTTTCCAACATATTTAAATGTTTTATGCTTAGGTCATTTGTAAACGATATTATCGCGATGATACAATGTAGACTAAATGGCATTTACGCACGAGCATCCTCGCATCTGCAACGCAATCAGTTGCTCTGGTATTTCTACCCCACTGGGATCCCTAAAAGAACCCCAGTGGTATATCAAGAGGCTTGCAAGTGGGGTTCTTTTAGGGATCCCAGTGGGGTTTTGAGGGGGATTCCAATGAGGTGAGCAGATTCGGGTGGGTTAGCAGTGGGATCCCATTGGGGTATCGAGAACGTTGCGCAGTCTTCACATACTAACCATTTAAGGTAGGCTAGAGCCAAAATAGAGAGACCTATTTGACCTATTTGGGCGGGTTGCGTAAGCTTTCGCAGGATAGTTGATGCTCGGTGTGCTTCTTCGTGTAGCTACGATACTTTTGAAACGGTCTAAGGGAGGGCATTTCAGAGTGCGGCCGAGGCCAGGCGGGTTTGACGGGAGGCAACCGCAATGAGATACCACTGTGGTATCCCGCTGGGGCGGCTTTCCGTCGACAGGAGGTAGTGGTATCCCAATGGGAAATCCATTCTTTAAGGGATCCCAGTGGGGTAAAAATATCAGAGTGCTCTGCACATGAGCGTTCCATCCCGAACAGCCCATCCCATTCCGAAATCGGCGCACAACAGTGTCTATGTTTAGATGTCGCCCCTCCCGAAATAGTCCCCACTATCTCTCTCGCTCCCCTCTGTTTTCGTATTCATTTGTGGTCGGAGAATTACGGTAAGGACCGGATTGTCTTAATGGCACTCCTCGTCTACTCCCTATCCAGGATAGGACGTCGTAAGTTTTAAGGCTTGGTCACTGTCACTAGGATTGGGAACGTACGCAATTCAATTGTTAAAATGGCAAACCCTATGTAGGCATATGTATGTTTCAGGGGGCATATAAAAGTGTGAAAAAGTATGAAATGGGGATGATTGACATCTCAGGCATAAATGTAACATTACTGGTTAATTTTAAAAGTTGAAATACAAAAAAATTTTTAAATTATCCTCTCCACTCACTTCCTCAGACCCTCCAATCGCTCGTTGTATTTGTTATCCATCTGAGCATCGCATTCCTTCAGCGACTTGGTCCTCTCGAGCGACCGTTCGAGGTCCTGCGCGGAAGAGTTTGGATTACGGTAGAACGGGGCAGAATTGCTACTAATATGCTAAACAATAATTAGTAAAATAGCCCCCGCAACAGCAGGAAGAGGGGCAATGTCACTGATTATTGTTTAGTATATCAGTTTTCCTGTATTGTTCCTGCAACCAAATTTTTACGACCAAGCACGATGAGGTTTCTCGGGTTTTCAAGACGTTTTCGTAAGTAATAATCACCTTTCAATGGGGCGCACTTTTTGGAAAATCTAAATAATCACCTTCTCCGATACACTATCGAGAGTGTCGTCGAAGGACACGTTCTTCTTCTTCTCCTCCTCCTTATCCTTCAGCTCGGGGTAGAGGATTTGCATGATGAACTGGAATGCAGAAAGTCTTTTTCCTATATTATCGGGAACGAGATGGTTTGATTGGCAGCAAACTAACTATTAGCACGAAACAAGAGGCGGCCAAGGGCACAATGGGAAGCTGTGGAACAAGGTAAGAATGGCATGAAGGATGAGCATGACTCGATGCGTGTTTAGATGTAGCCTACACTGACGATGGGTAAAAAAAGCAATAAATAGGTGGCTCGCCCCACCTACACTGCACAATCGCGAAAATTCGTTAAAAATCTACATCCTCCTAACCTTTTAGTGGGTGATTCTCTAGGGCGCTCGTTGTGAGTGTAGGAAATGGATAAGGAAAAGCTAGATATGGCCTAGGCGGAAGGTGAGCATAACAAGGAAAAACGAGGCAGGAGCCTACCTATCCAACGAACAGAGCGGGTAAGTGCGATCAGGTGCGGTTGTGCCTACAACAAGGGGTTGGGAGGGAATTGTGAGGGAGTGGGGGAGGGGAGAGGGAGGGAGGGACGGAGAGAGGTAGAGAGATATAATGCCTCCGGCATGCAAACTCGTTCCCCCGGTACGCTTGCGGTGTGAGTGAGTGAGGAGAGGGGAGTGACTCATCTCACTTACAGCCTATCTCTCCTTCCCTCCCTTTCTATTCCTTCTGACACCATTGTTGCTTTCTACAGGTTTCCCCTCTGACTCATCCTCCGGAAGAAGAATGTGAGGGCCGGTGGTCAATGGAAACAAAGTACTGGATACGTCTATGCTATGATCGTGGGCATGGCAGAGCTTATTAGCTAGGCAAACCGTGATTGACAAACATAGCAGAAACATGGCCAGCTAGAATAAAGGATCGTCGAGGGAAGTGTCGCCTTTGTTACGGTTGTAAGTATGTTTCACAGGCTGCTTAAATACGAATTTAGCTGATAGGATTATTATGTCCGCAATCGAACAACGGTAAAGGATTGACAGAAAAATAAACATGGAATAAAAGCAGAACGAAAGCAAAAGATAAAAGGGAGCGTAGCAGCGGTTACGATAGTGAAGGTCGAAATCTGAAGAAGTAACAAGGAAGTGAAATGGCTCATGAGTAGCATAATAACATGAAACCACTTGTCATGAATAAAGTTATGGAATGTGTAACGGGTGTAGAGGATGTGCTCTTCAATAAATTAGGTAGACATCGTAAATGGAAACTATGAAACCATAGAAAAGGTACGCCAAAATTGTCGATCTCATCTTCCAGTTTGGAACCGGTAGGACGCATTGGACAATGCGCAACAATGCATTCGGATAGATCGAAGAGATCGAGAGGGAGTGGGGGGACAAGGGGAAAGAAGCGGGGAATTAGGGATAGGGGGAGAAAGTTGACCTGCCTGGGAGGTATCATACGGGGAGGACGCTGATGAGATAAGTGAAATTACGAAGATAGATAAATAAGTACGAAAATATAGGTTTTTCTATTTCCATACCAAGCGGAGATTGAGTTATCCTGACGATGGGGCGAGAGGAGAGCCTTTCCCCTATCATTCTACTCGTCTTCCCTCGTGGATGCCAGTCGGTTCGCCCTCCTCTACTGCCAGAGTAGGTTGTGCTTCGCTCATTCGCCTATCGCAAACTGACTGAAGATCAAAAATCAAAGATCAAACTAGCTGACTATTGATCAAAGATCAAAGATCAAACTAGACTCTTGCAGGAGGAACAGTCGTCACCACTCATCGAAAATACAGCAATAGACCCTGATGATGGAAGTGAGAAGCGTTTGAAGAACTTCACAGAACTTTTTCTATTCGATGAAGTGTTCCTATTATGAATTAATTTACTTCGGAATTGTTAGACGTTTATTTTTGAAGTTGCAGTAATTACAGTAACCCTCCCCCTCAGAGACGACCTACGGTGGTCTTCCCCTCAAGGACCCCGAGGCTGCCGACAGAGGCGAATTCAGCAGCAGTCTGCAGGTTCGTATTTAATCGACCGCGACGCGTGAGTCGGACGCGTCACGGTTACAGTACATTCTGACGTGCATCGGCTACGCGGTGGGCCTGGGCAACATCTGGCGCTTTCCCGCTGTCGCCTACCGTAATGGAGGAGGTAGGAGGGCTGGGATACGGTAACGTTCGCTTCGAGAACCCCAACAGGAGTGAAACTATCTGCTGGTTACGGTAGCTTTCCGTTCAGGAGCCTTTCTCCTACCGTACATGGTCATCGGTCTGCTCTTTGGGCTGCCCTTGTTGTTTATGGAGGTTACGATAGGTATGCTTTACTATTATAGTCAATCTCCGTTATTATCTCATAGTATGGTTGCCCGGAAGCTTGACTTCAGGCCAATTCACGCAATCTGGGCCGTCAATGGCCTTTCTCTACTACATGCCGCTTTTGCAAGGTGCGTGATTATTAGTTGGATCTTAAAATATAGCTGATAGGCATGTGACATTTCAAAGCGTTGGTGATGCCTAGTCTACCAATAGAGTCAAACTAAGAGAAGTCTTTGCATACTCTCCATAACTCTCCATCTTCTCCGCTCTCTCGCCAAATGTGATAGCATTATCTACCACACTTACTACACACTGCACACATACTACACACAGGTCTCGGCTGGACGATGTCGATCATCTCGATAACCATCGCTGTCTATTACAACGTCGTCGTCGCCTGGGCCCTACTGTACATGATCAACGTAAGCCATCTCTAGAGTACGGTTTCTTGCCGAATCGCAAATTGAAATCGCAGATTGCCTTCGGCATGTCGAGCCGGTGGGCGTTGTGCGACAACGAGTGGAACAACGAATGTTCGAATTTTACTCAGCATTCCTAGATAGCTCGGTGTCCCGCAACGAGAGTACCGTATCGCAGCAATTACTTCATTTCAGTGTGCGATACAAGTCACGTGTGCACGCTGCCTGAGGTAAGTGTTACTAAGTAATTACTAAGTAATCGATTTGCTTAATTATATTTTTAAAACTACCTGTACATTTAGGATAAGATTTCATAAGGGGCTAGGAAATACGCTAATTGGTAGGATTGGCAAAAATCTATAGATCACTTTGCTGGGTTAAGCTTAAAGTTCTCCCGGTGACAAACGACAAATCATCTAAAGTGCATTTCTGTCTGTGGTCTCTTCATTCTCCCCCTTCCCCCCCGCTTCATTCGTGAACTTTGATGACGCGGCCATCAGTCATCGAGAGAACTCTAGTTAGGTTTCACCGTGTGTAGGAGAGTGCGAGCTAACGGATACGGTATACTATTTAATTTGGGTTGTTTTACGGTCTTCTTCAACGGTTCCTGTGTGTCGGCAGACGCCCGTCACGACTTACTCAAGGACCGTTCCGGCGATGCGGAGATGCAGACGGCCACTGATCAGTTCTTTACGTAAGTTAAGGTCGCGCCTTAGTTAACGTCACCCCTTAGCTAAGGCTGCACCTTAGTTAAGATCAGTAACCCTAAGGGCTTAGTGCTTGCCGGGGAAAAGGTAATGATGACACTCTTGCAGCTTCCACGTGCTCAACAAGCACCTCGACTTTGCGCCCGGCAGATTTCAGTGGCAGGTTGGGTAGATATAGGGTAGTTACGCTCTGATTTTCCTTCAGTTCACACTGTCCGCTAAATGTCACAATTTTTTCATTCTTTTTTTTCTGACAGTTTTGGTTGTGACAGTTACCTGAGTTTGATTTATGATAAATATATGTCGCCAAGTAACCGTTTCTTAGCTGTTCTTCCTCCAAAAGATGCCTTTGTCAGATAGCCGCAGCCCTGTCGACTTGCTGGCTCCTCACATTCCTCGGTCTCGTGTTCGGAGTCCGCTGGCTCGGCCGCATTACACTCGTCACCGCCACGCTACCGTATGGTCTTTGATCTTTGATCTTTCTAGTTGATCTTCGACCTTTGTAGTTTGATCTTTCATATCTGTAGTTTGATCTTGGATCTCTTCAGCTACGTGATCATCACCATGCTGTTCGTGCGCGGCGTAACGCTCGAGGGCGCTTACGACGGCATCGCCTGGTTTCTGGTCAATCCCGACTTTAGCAAGGCTCTGGAGCTCGCGGTTTGTAGCTTGATCTTTGATCTTTGATCTCTGTAGTTTGATCTTTCCAGACATGGAAGAATGCACTGACTCAAATGGCCTTCTCGCTGTCGATTGGCCTAGGCGGCATGCTGGCCATGGCCTCGTACAACAAGCGATCGCACAACGCTTATAAGGTATTGGACTTTGGTGTTTGATCTTTGACCTTTAATCTTTGATCTTTGATCTATCGCAGGACGCGGTGATCATCGTCGCAGCCGACTCGTGTATGTCAGTGTTCGGAGGCGTCGCCGTCTTCTCGACCCTCGGGTTCATGATGAACCGCCTCAAGATGGACATTGAGGAGATCGTACCCAGTCGTGAGTCCAGAGATCAAAGATCTAAGATCAAAGATCAAGTGTAAGAAATGCTGGGGTTACGTATGTGAACACTTATCTACAAACATCATATCAAAGAACAAGCATATTTTTTTAGAAAAGAGGAGAGGATATTTGTCGATTAAAAATAGAAGATCAAAGATCAAAGATCAAAGACCATTCAGCCCTCTCGCTGGCCTTCGTCGTCTACCCCGAGGCCATCTCCCACATGGCCCTGCCCTGGCTCTGGTCCTTCCTCTTCTTCTTCATGCTCTTCACGCTAGGACTGTCGACCATGTTCGGTTCGTTGATCTTTGATCTCTGTTCTTTGATCTTTGATCTGATCTCGCCTCAGGCTACGTGGAGGGCTTCATCACGTGTCTGACGGACCAATGCCGGTTCCTGCGGCGCTTCCACGCGGTTACGGTAGCCGCCCTGTGCTTCGCCTGCAATGCCGTAGGAATCGTGCTCTTCTGCTTCCAGGTCAGAGAATCTTAGAGATCAAAGATCAAAGATCAAAGATCATAAATTGCAGAACGGCTTCCACTTCTTCTCCATCTTCAACGAGTTTCTCGGCTCGTTCGCCCTCGGGCTGGGCATCGTCATCGAGATTGGCGTCATCATCTTCTGCTACGGTAT
>LS947484.1:81401-111397 GCA_900490955.1 Micoletzkya japonica | reverse complement strand
TGGACGACGCTTGGACGGCCGGGACGAGAAGAACCCTCTCGCTTATCGTTTATTCTTATTTTATTCTTAGAACCATGGTAATTGTTATTCACTCTTTCAGTATTTTTGTTGTTCACACTTTCACTACATCTTTCAGTATTTAGGCTTCCGTATTCGTTGCTGATAAATGGTTTGTACCGAGCGAGAAGGACGTTGAAGTTCGATCACTTTCCTCAATGGATTTTGTGATCACTTCAAAATATTTTTATTAGAAAGTTTAGTAATCCAATAACGTCGAAAGGAGAGGTGCTTCGCACAAGCCACGCGCTGCTACACTCCATACTTGGGCGAGAAGCAGCCCGCTACCATTCGGATCGGTGTAGAGTAGTGGTATGTAAGTCATCCTATGAATCACGCCTCGGCTGTTCGACGCCTGTGGCTGTCTCTTTTGAACGGTCGTACTCCCGATCACGGTGGTCAACTCTGATCGGGAGGGGTACCGTAACCGATTATTTCGATCGGGTTGCCACTAACTTGCGCTGCAGGAGATTGCCCCGGGTTCAAAAAGAAATTTGTCTCGAATTATTTCGGTCCTGCGTCCCTTTAAGCATGCAGGGGTAAAATGACGGATTTGAAAGTTCTAATGAGTACCATTCTATACGTCGCGCAATTTTACCTACTGGAGCCGATTATAAGGTTAAGATTGATTAAAATACTAAGTTTGTGCTGATTTGAAAGTTTTCATTTTTTTGCGTATAAGTCGCCTTTGAAACATATGATCTACGGGATTGAGGCACCCTTGCCCAAAACGAGATTTTTTGACAGCCAAAAAAACGTTAAATACAGATCGTAAATCGTCGAATTGGGCCACAGTAGGCTAAATTGCACGGCGAATCGAATGGTGCTCATTAGAACTCTCAAATCCGTCATTTTACCCCTACATGCCTAAACATGCACCATAATGCGGCATTATGTCTGTTCCGAAATGATCTACTTGTACGATAACTAGCGAGAATTAGAGAGTAGCAGCAATTGGCGAGTATCTTGAATAAGATGAAAAATGGCCGAAATTGCCATCCTGGAAAACGCATTCTGAACAATAACTCTTTGCAGGATGCATTCTTCCGTATTCGCAAGGAGGACGCTTTCCAAGCGGAGATAGAGACGATTCGAAGGAAGAATGAAAAGAACGAGAAGGTGAGAATAAGAAAGGTATACAAATTGTCTGATTAAATCATAAAACAGCTAATGTGGAAATTTGATTCTTCTGCATATAAAGCATAATACAAAATAGCAAATGCATTTTGTATTACCCTGTTTCTCCTTAAATTCTTTCTTGCAGAATGCCTCGACATCCCCTTCTATTCGCAGAAGTCCGAAGGAAAACTCTGCACGACCGGTCGAAGAGGAATCTGAAGCCCCTGGAACAGGTATTTCATTTATGATGAAAATATATATTCTCCAGATTTGAAATCACATTTATTAAGCAAAATTCAAATTTATGATTAACATCTGAATCTTATTTTACAGTGTCGAAGAAGAATGTCGTCTCTGCGGTCAACAAGAGTCTCGCTTGGAAGGGGTCGTCGAAAGAGGCCGGGAAGGGATCACTCATGAAGAAAATCATGAAGAGATACGGCAGGAAGTAATATCTACGTCCCCTATTCACCCCCCTTATTTCAATGGTATGATAAAATATTTATATTTATTTACCGAGCTTCTCACGGCAACGGACTACGTTTTCCTACTTACCCGCAAATATACGGCCGACTGAACTTATCATGTTTTATGTTTTACTTGCTCCTGTTCACCTAGTGCCCTCGTGTTATTGCTGAACCTTCAAGAACGCGAAAACAAAAAAGGTAATACTTATTTACTGTAACGAAACTACGGTAGTCATAGCTATGACCGACCGCACTATTGTGATTACGGTAGTACTCAAATTCGAATCGGTCAAGGCGGGAAAATAACGTGGCTCCTTCTTGCTGCTGACCTCCGTTTAGTATTAATTATACTAGTTTTGTATTTTGCCTACTCCTATTCTCCACTTCAGAATGAGACGAACCCAACCGGAAGCTCGTTACAGCACGCGAAGTCTCAACGAGCGCGGGCGAATAAATGGTATGTTTCTATTTATTTTATTGCTTATTGTCAGCTATTTGATCGTATGATGGACCTGTTAATTGTCGTATTATTTTCTTGTAGACAGCGTGAAACAACTCGTGACACCCCGTAGAGGTCTCGTTCCACTTGAACCGAACAAGGAACTTCACAGGGATCAGCAAATCAAGAAGGGAGTCACGCCTCTCCGTGAGTCTTTGTGCTCAATTTGTCTACTGACAAGGGAATGGTCAGAACTCTCCGTGGGATTTTCGAAATTGAGTGATGCGCAAACTTTGGGTATCTCATAAGCTTCCGAAACCAGTTGTCAGAATCTGCAATACGACGTCGACGTTGAAGATGCAGCCGTTCTATGATTTCGCGATTTTTCGCGCTTGCTCTGTCAGGGACACGAGTGAGACACGAGGGGTGGCCTGGGTGGCGCAGGTGCTAGAGAGCTGGACTGGGACTGGGAGACTGCTGGGCAGGAGTCCTTTTGCTTCCATTTTCTTTTGCACTTTTGTATTGTTATATCGAAAAATGTGATAGCAAACAGCAATTTGGTATGGAATGTAAACTAGCAAAAGATATGCTTCAAAACGGACCTGGACCTAGTATCGTCTGATTCCCAATCTAGCTCTCTACCACCTGCGCCACCAAGGCCACACATCGTGTCTCACTCGTGTCCATGACAGAGCAAGCGCGAAAAATCGCGAAATCGTAGAACGGCTGTATCTTCAACGTCGACGTCGTTCTGCTGATTCTGACAACTGGTTTCGGAAGCTTATGAGATACCCAAGGTTTGCGCATCACTCAATTTCGAAAATGCCACGGAGAGTTCTGAGCATTCCCTTGTGAGCCGGTAGTAACGGCACTTCTTTATTTTTAGCGTATTCTCGAAAAGCTGAGGCCTCCGCCCCCTCCCTTATCCCCTAGACTCCAGCCAACTATAATTCTTTATACTTGTTTTAAAAAAAACTGTAAATTAGGCATCAATGACACAATTCATCTATTATTCAGAGAGCCGAACACCCGCAAATCTCACTCTCCGCAGTCGCGCAGGAGTTTCCAAGGTGATTATTTATCGTATTTTCATTTCACTGATTGTTATCGTTATTTTCCCTCTAGCTGTATCTTTTGCAGTTCAAGGTCTTCGAGGAACTCAGTCAGTCGTCGGCCAACAAGAGTACTCCCTTCGTTGTCTTCGAGGATGCCGATACTCCCGTCGGCATGGAGCCATCCTCTCCCAAGAGTGTTCGTCTTTTTGGGTCTAAATTAGGGTAGGGCAGACTATCCGTAGTTGATCGTAGCATCAAGGATGTGCATTATCTGCGTCTACTGCCTTTGCTCCCGTCTGTTAGCCTATATCGTATAGGCTATATGTACTTTGCGAGTCGATGATGCAAAAGCTGAAACTGATCTCTTTGCTTCAGGAAATCGACACATGTTCCCGCCAGCTCGAATTGACCGCCTTTGAACCGCGTGAAGCAGCCATTGTCGAGGTGAAAGATTTAAACTTATTGTGATCATGAGACCAGGCACAATTGTCACATCGTGGAAGCTCAAAGTGTCTTGAGAACGAGATACTGTAATGTGGAATGAGAAAAAACATCAAAAAGAAAACCAAAGCCAAAGAGATGAATATTTTGATGTACAGGACGATCGGGAATCACTGGTGACTCTTCCCGTGGAAGATGATCGAGATTTTGATGACGAGGAGGAGCAGGAAAGGAGGATGAGAGAGGAGCGGCTCATGGCCTACTTCAACCGAAACACGATCTACGAAAACTTTGAGGTGGGAATTTTATTCTTTAACCCTGTGCATTAAGCAACTTTTCGGCCTGGATTTCTGGCAATGCGTGTGCTTACAAGGGAAGGGCAAATACTTAATATCAGATCCAGATATGAGACCACCACCATTCGATAGAGCGCGAAAAGTTATGCTAGTAGGCCGAAAAGATTTTGCCGACGTCCACACATCTTCGAGGAATCCGACGTCAAAGATTCTGGAGGATTCTGCATTACCCCAGCCACCGCTTCCTCTACCCCAACCGGCGGCCTTCGTTCAGCTGGTCGGCGGCGCAGTAGGGAGGAGGGCGGACTGCTGTGCGGAAACTTATTGGTTCGGATCCCCTCGGAGGCAAACTTTTGGAAGTCCCCAGGACTTGTGATTTTAAACTTTTTCAAAAAAAATTATTTTCATACACAATTCCTGTAGATATATCAACACAAAAACAGTTTTTCCACTCCATTACATCTGATTATTCCCCATATAGGTAAGGTTGTGTAAATCAAAGTCTTACTGCTACGTTATTCAAGAACGAAAACCATAATTAAAGCAAATAATTATAATCCTGGTCGCACGGTAACGATCAGTTTCATGATAATGCATCGGTATAGTTAGCTGATTACATAGACAGTCAGCCTTATAAAACTGATGCGATCGCCAGTTCATCACTGGATGAGATGTGAACCAGTAATATCTGTAATTTATCAAGAAGATTATTATGAAAGATTTTTTTAATGTAAGATCATTCAAGTTTTTTTCACTATGCATGAAGTGGTGCAAAGTCTCACAAGGAGAGCATCTCATTAGTGTGGATGAAGTCGGGAGACGAAGAGTTGGAATAAACTCATTCCTTTCCTCCAAGTCGGGCCATCCCGATCTCCCGAATTCGCGAGGAATGAATGTAGGGAGAAAATCTCTCCAGATTTTCGGGTTCACGATCATTCATTCCTCTCTTCTCTTTCATTTCCATCTTCTAACCTTCATTCGTCTCTCGAAATCAGCCTTTCCGAAACTCGGGAGAAAGTCTGGAGACAACAGCGCAGGTACTGTAGAGCCTCTTTATACCTAATTTTTGCTTACCGAACCAATTCGGAAGACCATTTTTTTTGAAAAAGTTTAAAATCACAAGTCCTGGGGACTTGCAAAAAGTTTGCCTCCTAGGGGATCCGAACCAATAAGTTTCCGCACAGCAGTCCGCCCTCCTCCCTACTGCGCCGCCGACCAGCTGAACGGAGGCCGCCGGTTGGGGTAGAGGAAGCGGTGGCTGGGGTAATGCAGAATCCTCCAGAATCTTTGACGTCGGATTCCTCGAAGATGTGTGGACGTCGGCAAAATCTTTTCGTCCTACTAGCATAACTTTTCGCGCTCTATCGAATGGTGGTGGTCTCATATCTGGATCTGATATTAAGTATTTGCCCTTCCCTTGTTAGGAGTTTTAGGATGATTCATCTACTAATGTCGCCCCAAATTCACGACGGGCTGGTCTGCCGAGTGCCAATCAATTAATTACCCCCCCCCCCACCACCATTAATGGGTCCCTCCAACCATCTCATTCATTCCAAGAGACAACCAATTAAGAGCGGTTGATTGATTGCGAGAGACAAGTGAGGAATGAAGAGACGCAGACAGCGAGAGAAATCTTTGTACAGCCTTTTCTCAGAAACGGAGAAATTTCAAGCAAAAAGGAGATATCATGAGATTCAGGACACTGAGAGCTATCCAATGATGTCAAAAAATGCATATGGTAGATATTGCCTGGAGGGGCCCTTTAAAGGACGCCTGTGCTGCGATCAAATTGGAGCCCCGTGAGGATGACGGTGATCCGATCGAACAGCTTCCGTCGAATGTTGGAGAGAAGCGGGAGACAGTTGGGATCGAGGAGCACGCGTTCACTCCACTCGAGGTGCGATGCTTTTCACATCATACGTGGGCACCAACCCGAAGTATGGGTGGTAGGGTCAAATTTCTTCTGAATACTACTTTGGTAGGCCGATATTTCCTACAAAATTTCAATTGGCAGGCTTGATTTCGTACACTGGTAGGCGCGTTTGTCAAAATATCGCGGGGATGGTTGCCCACGTATCTTTCATATAGCAATGCTAACATAAGCAGTTGTTGTACGGGTAAAGATGCATCCTTTTTTTATCAGTTTCGTCTTATTACATAGGCAAGGCATGCAGGGGGACTGGAATGGTCTGCCCAATTGGAGGCTCGGATAACATTGAAACATTGCGCTATTAAGTCAACAAGAAGTGTCTGCCTTACAATTAAACCAACAAACATTCGAAAATGTTTCGCACCCTAAATCATGCTCACATAGTTTTTTTTTCACGATTTTGCAGTTTCACGATTTTACCATTAAAAAGGAGGACAGGGCCAAAATGAGCGTATTACCCAGCAAATTGAGGAAGGTTCCCTCAAGCCTGTGCTTCGCGACGTGCCTACTGTCTCTTTTGAAGACAGTGAATGGAAGATGGAATTGGAACAGAGAATTATGGGATACTTCCAGCCGAAGAATGGAATTGTGGATAACTTCGAGGTTTGCAATGGTTTTTTTCTGTTTTTTATGAAGTAAGGGGGGTTTTGTATTTTCGTATTTATAGCATTTTAGCAGCATTATATATTCCACTTTTACACCTTGATCTGGAATATCAGTGGATTTGGGTCCAAAGGGGGGGGGGGGCTTTGATATAGATAGGAGCGGTCAGAGACTTCAAATCTTCTTCAAAAACTCACTCAGTCCGAGGTGACGATGAATCTTGAGTTGCCTCTTGATCCTCGATTTGCGCGTACTCCCCTCGTACGCCAAGTCTTCAGAGGGGAGGATTCTTCTTTCTGATCCTTGGTTGAAATTGCGTGGGATGACTCTTGGTTGTGAGACGAATGAGGGAGCGAACCGCACGCGAGGGGAACAGAGAGGAAGAATGATGTATCACTATATATTATTATTATTATATTGCAGGAAACGTACGCTTCGATCGTGGTGACTCTCTCTGAATATGACACCGAGATCGATACATGCTCGTATGTTAATAATGGTGAGTGAGGAGGGATACGGTATACCATGCATACGATCAAACTGGGGTATTCATATTTTCCTTTTATTATTTCCCTTTTAGCCTATCAATCGGTAACTGTAATGCTGAAAAAAGGCATCTAGTACAACTTTGCGAGTGGAAATTGGATATATGGAAATGTAATAAAAGGCACAAGGATAAAACATAGTTGCAGAGTACGAGGTGGAGCAACAGGAGATTAACGAGCATTTGGCAATGATTGAGGTGAGCAAATAAGTAACGAAGGTACCTAGAGTACGTCTATCGAATGAGGTAAAGTGATCAGGCACACCGAGAGAGTGGAGAAGAATGAAAAAAATGAGAGAAGGAGAGAATGTAAATGTATTCGATAGTCGCACTCTATCGGAAGTCCCTACTATATATATTTAGTATATTGGTCGACGCATAATCGTAAACTTTTACGTGAAAAAAAATACTTGCTACCTATTCAAAGCTATTGAAGAATTTGTAGTACGGGAAGGAATGTTTCATTAGTAATTTTATTAATGTAGTAATGTAATGTGTTTATTAGTAATGTTTCATTTGCATGTGTCATTAGCATGTTTTTATGTCACATGGTGGGCGTTAGCATCGAATCGAAGAATTCAAGGCGAAGAGATTGAGATGACAATTTAGGAGAATCTTCTGCCTCAGGAGGAGTACGAAGATGACTACTACGTCTATGATCCCGTTCAGGTATGTTCCTTTAATTTAAAGGGACATGGAAGCGACAAACTTTTTAAAAAACAGAATACTTGTAAACTTGTAAAATATGTTTCTTAGACGATAATAAAGATAATAGCGTTTGAAAAATATTTTTAGAAAATTTCTGGAGCGAGAAAAATTTATTTGTTCCGGGAATACCTCGATTCCATTTACCTCGTTACTATGCGCTAAACGCCGTAGGACTGCGCCTTGGCTGGGAAACGATCTTTAGGATATCTCGCGAAGTAGACATTTTTGTGCACTCAGGTTTTGGTTTTTATATTATTTAGGCGATAAACTTTCATATGAAAGACAATCTTTTTTGGCTTCCATGTCCCTTTAAGTTTATTTGTCTATTGAGAAGCATTTTTTTCTTTTCTTATATTAAAAACGCTACCATATCGTAGGCGTTACCCCTAGGTCCGGTAGGGGACGCCTAAGAATTCCTCTAATTGATTATCGTGAAGCAACTAGGGAAATACACTACAAGTAACTCCCGTATCTCACCTCGAGAGAGGGCGGCAGTCCGTGAGGATGACAGGGCCAACACTCCGAGAGAGAGGCGGGGCCACCTGGACCCGGTCACTCTCCCTAGAGCAGAGCCTTGCCCGATGCTCACGATATGACAAGATGAACATGCTGTTCAATACGTTATTTGAATACTTAAGGTCCGCAAGGAGTGTGAAATGGCGGAGATGCAGGCCTGTTGAGCGCTTTCCACTAGGGGAGTACTGTCCCTTTCCATCCTTCGCCTTCATAAGTACAATTGAGATGTATATACTAACGTGTATGCCTTATTGACCTATTTTGGTAGTTTTTTGGTAGTATTGACCTCTTTTGCTAGCGTTTGGTAGTTTGGTAGTTGTGTTGGATCCACGCGAGCTGTCACTGTGCGTGTGTGGGAACGGGAGTTTATAATTGTAAACTTGAGACCTTTGTAAATCCATGTACGAACTCTATTCAAATGCAATTACTGATGTACTCCTTACTGACCGGTCCTTCGATAAAGCGTGTTATTCGAAAATGTACACGATTTCATGGTTGAACTAATCTAAATAAGTGGTTGAGGAAAGTCCTGTTGCGATAACCACTTTATCGATTGGCCGTATCGATTGTCCCAATGGCACAAAGGGGGGAGATGGCACAAAATGGCACAATGGAGAGGCGACGGTCTGTTCAGATCCAGCTAACGAGCTCCGTGAACATCTTCAGAGCGCGCATCTTGTAGTCGCGCCACGGATCCGGCGGAAGGCCCACCCGAACCAGCTTTCCTGGAAGAATCGATCTTTGACCTTTGGTCTTTGATCTTTGATCTCTCGTTTCTGATGTTGTGATAGTTCACCCTTAATTTGCTTAATTCGATCTTCGATTCAATTATGCACTTTGCATCATTGACGAAAGAGCTATGTTCGCAAAACCCTTCTAGCGTGGTCTCACGTCTCTTCATACACCACACCGCTACGTCAGGAAAGACGCTAGTTGATCTTTGATCTCCATAGTTTGATCTCTGATCTTTGATCCCTCCCCTCCCCTCGCACCTTGTCCCTTCTTCTTCCGTCTCCGTCGTCGCTTCGTCCGTCGCTTGCCCGATTCCTCGCCTCTCTCGTCCCTCGATTGATCGATCGGACCGAATCCAGGACGACCTTGCATCTTGCGTATATCAGTGACTACACTCTTGTCCGCCTCGAGACTACTACGGCACTATTGTCTACTTATTGAGAATACCGTAGTCCGGGATTTTTTTTCCAGATTTTACTTAGATTTTGAAATGAAGGCAGCTTAGGCCTCGGGTACAAATGCTAACACAGCCTGAAGACTGCAGCCAAGGTACAACCGAATTGGTCAAAGTAGATGAATACCGTACCTCGAGGAAGAATTCTCGCGCGTTTGCGCACGCGCTGCGTACGCGTTTCGCGTCCTCCGACCGCTTGATCATATCGACCATCGCCGTGTTGCGGGTCTCAAAGCGATTAATACCGTAACCATTCGAACTAACTATCGCAACGCGTGCGTGAAGCGTCGCAGCTACCGTACTCCCGCTTACCCGTTCCAGGACCGCATTCTCGTCGATCGTCTGCAGGTCCGTGGTTACGGTACCTTTGAAGAGGGTGATGCACAAGTCGAGGGTACAGTCACGGGTTGAGGAGAGTACGGTACGAATCGATTGGTCGATCAGCTGAACAAAGGAGATATTATGCCACTGCAAGGCGGAGGGTTACGGTAACTGCAACTACAGCGCATACAGGATCGATTATTCGAACTATAACATTGAGTGGATGCTTCCGGATGGGTTATGGTCAGAGAGATTACGGTATTCTACCGTATGCCTAACCTCGGGCAGGACGTTGTCGAGTGTGTTGCCTGACGGGGGAGGAGGGGGCGGACGGGCGACCGCCATTGAAGAGCGACGGGAGAGGGAATGAGAGGGGGGGGGGGGGGTTGGGGGATATGAGGAGGGTGAGGAGGAGGATAACTAGATTACATGCTACAAAGTAGGGGATGTGGAGAATTCGTATCTGGTGGCAGCCGTATGTGAGATTACTCATCTACGTTTTGATATGTTTATTTGGCAGCTAAAATTGTGCCTGCACTGTAGCAACTCGTTTACCGTAACACGTATAGGGCAACAAAAAATTCACGTAATTTTTTTTTCTGCTAGAGCTACTAAATACGGCGTCACAGATATACAGTAAACACCTGGGTTGAAGAGTATTGTACCCAGTTCCTACGCAGACTACGGTACTCCAATAAAACGCTTACCACGCCGATATCATACTCGACCGACAAAATCGATATCATACAGCACCTTCGAACCTACCGTATTTCATCGACTCACTCCCAATCAATGGCTACAGTATGCCCCATTCACGCTACAGTACGCGGCTCTTCCGATCGATACGGTGTTCGCCTTTCTCGTGTAAACAGCAATAGTAAAATGCTTTATCGTGCAATGAACACATCGGGTCAGGGTTCCATTGGGGAACCCCTACGGTGCCCCCTCCGAAAAGGGAGCACCACACAGCCGAAAACGCCGGCTCGCCTCCCGGCCATCCAGTCGCCACTGCAACGAACACTCATTAGCAGCCAATTTCATCTTCACTTTTTCATTTCATTTTTCCCCCTATCATCCTAGCCTACGAGTTCCTATCGCGCGCTTCTAGACTAGGCAAACGAATAAGAATAATTTACCTTCCGCAAGTCGCACAAGAGCCTCCGCGCGCTCGACATCCTGAATTGAACGATTACCGCATAACATCAGTACCGTAATCAACCATCCCAACTACCGTAACCCGTCATCTACCATACAATTCAAATACTGCTCACCTCCAACGGGGCCGGTTCCCGCTCGCAGAGGTCGCCCAATGGCCGGGTTCGACATCGGACCTGAAGGCAAACTATAGGGAAGCCAAATTCGGGAACGAAAGACCAAAGATCTACTTACAATGGCGCCTCCGCCTCCAGCCAAACGCCCGATTCCCTCTCGGGCCCGCCATCCACACGATCCCGTCACCTTCAAAGATACCGTTTTGACGGAAACCAGAGAAGAGCAAAAAGCCAAGGAAAAGCCAACTCACCACCAGGGCTCCACTCCTCTTCTCCATTTCTTTCGCTCCACACGGTCGCGCCCCCAGCTCTCAATACCCCATTAGTCCCATCCCGCCATACGTGTCCTGGTCGGTGAGCCGACGATGCGGCGTAGGCAGGTTGACACGCTGACCCATCGTAGTCGAAGGCTGAGAGGAGGGAATTAGAGGGGAGGGGGAATGGACTAAAGAAGGGATAAATACGTAAATAACTTCCCTTTGGGGCGATGACGACGTCGACGCGTCCCGGCCTTCCGAGTCCCGACGTCGAACGAGCGCATCTGAAGGAGGAAAATCAAAAATAGCCCAGACAAAACCAGAATTTGGACACACTCCCTCCCCAGTTTCGCAATCGCAAGTCAGTCAGCGCGTGTTAAACGAACCTGTGAAGATCATCCCTCCGACCGCCGAAGGGGCTGCAATGGACGTTTTACTGGGGCTTAACGCCTAAAACAGATTTGGTACACGATTTAAAGCTAAAAACTCGGACACGGAGCTCAATAACGGAGCAGATGAGAGATTACAGGACGGGACAACGAGCGACATAGAGCATGCACATGCACAACAAGCCAACAAGAAAAGCGACCAGCCGACGCGAGAAAAAAACAGCAAGAAATGAGAAAGAAAAACAAAATTCTCGAGAAAATTCTCACGCATGCGTTTGATACGATCGAACTGCAAAGCGTAAAACAAGGATATGTGTGAAAAGTGTGTGACCCTAACTACGGTATTTGACGTAACGCCTACGTGATTTCTGAGACATGTTTTCGTTCTTGCTTTTTTTTGCTTTTCTGACACTGTTCTTCATTCCGGTTTTCAATGGCGTAGCGTATTCTTTGCCGCTTTCCATGCTTCTCAAATCTATGCGTCGAAAAGCAGCAAATTGCTGTCTCACATTGTTGTCAAATTGCTATAGTATGTCTTTGCTGGTGTGTTGTGTACAATATGCATGCATGTTGCCGTCTTCCCTTTATTCATTGCACCCTTCTCTTCCTACAGGCCTTCCAGAGCATGAGTGTGACCCGCTGCCTGTCTGCCCGTACTCGCACTCTCGCAAGCCTCTCGCTACGCTCGGACTCATAAAATGGTTCAACCGGGACCGCGACCCGGTAATTCGATGACCGTGAGGGATCCCATCGAGGTTTGGCTTTACCACCTAAACGACCTCCAAGTATGACACCAGCGTATCATAATTTAGGCCACGTCGAACTTGAAAACAAGCTCAATAAACCATATTAAAACCAAGTACTTTGGAGTAAAGCCTAATCCATTGTATTTCAGTGTTACTAGCTAAATAGAAGCATGTTGCCCGCAGTTTGTAACCACAAAAATCAAAAGTGGTAGCGAAAACCAAGTTTTCTATGAGCAGTAACACTACCATTCAACGTCGAATCAAGGGGGATGAAATTTCTCTTGTTCAGCTTCTGGGAATGTCGGATGACGACGCGGAGGAGGTGCTCGATGCACTGGACGATCCCGAATGCATCGACCCGTGCTCGGCTGACATCATTCCCCCGAGGGTACGCTGCCCCTTTTAGCTTTAACTTGCCCTTCTCAGGAAGTACTGATGATTATCCAGCTTATCCTATTATAAAGGGTATGCGGTATTGGTTCAGCTATTACCTACGACTCGCGTAATCTCCCTGTACTTGCAGGTCAGCCGGTGCTTCAACGACTTCAGCGTGCGCGTGCGTCGCATGCAGCTGGACTCGGCCGCCCTCATTATGAAAGACGAGGCGAGCAAGGCCGGTGAGTAGGACGGTTACACGGTTGGGATTACTGTTAGTGATTGGCTCCAGGCTTTTCTTGTTCTGGAGTGGTGTCAGAAGTAATATAATTTTTTTATGAGAAGAAGTAGGAAGTAAACGGCGGCTAAATACGCGATATTTGCAGTCTTCCCGGATTTCGGAGCGAGCCACTGGGAAGTGGCTGCGTGGAAGGAGATACTGCAGGCTACGGGGCATGTAAGGGACTAGCTCCTTTAAGCTGGTTTGAAGCTGGCAAAAGCTTACGAACAGCGAAGCAGTGTGACGTAGTCACCAGAGCGAACAAGTCATACTGAATAGAGTAATGGTTGTAGCTGGCGACGGCCGAGTCACTCTACATCCAGCTGCCATTCCTGCACGTCACCCGATCCTTGCCCCACCGAACGGAGGCCGAGATGCAGAGGCAGTACACGGCTGCGAGGTTGTCTATTCCTAATTTGACCCCTATTATGTAAATAGCATGTCTAATGTAAGTAGGTATTGTCAGGAAAAGCATAAGATATAACAGTAATCTTGCAGGGACATGTACACGCGTATCAAGGAGTCCCTCAATCCCGGTGTGCCCCATCACATCTGTGAACAGGTTAGAATACCGCCTACCGTAATTCTAGTGTGGAGAGTAGATATGGGCATCGATTCGAACAATGGCTCAATGTGCCTTTTTTCAGTAAAGATACTTACTTTTGTAAAAGTATTTCATATTCTGTATCCTTGAACCTATTCTTGAAATTGGGAGAGGAGTGGGAGTGATCGGTTCTCGCTGCCAGGCTCTCTCGTTCCTCAAGGCACGGCACTCGATGATCGTCGCGCACCGTCTGTTGGTTTCAGGTACAACGTTGAAATCATTAAATTTCCATGGCTCCAACATTAGGTTCACGAGTCCGAACACAAATATGCCAAGAATGAGTGAAGCATGAACTCATTGTTGGCATATTTGAATACGCAGACCCGAATATAATGCTTTTTTGTGATGGCCGAATTGGGGTCTATTTTTCAGTAAATGAGGTGAACGAGGAGTCTCTGGAGAAGATTGACGCGGTCCTTGAGGAAGCGTGCGAGTTCGCGACCAATGTTAGTTTCGTTTTTGAAATACATTAAAGGAAACTAGTACATTTCGCACTTTTTTACAGTTTTACACCGTTTATCGTCTCTTTTTTTGTCATCATGCCAAGACCGTTTTCTGTTACGGTATTGGAGAATCCAATATTGCATTAGTCATCAACTTGCTTTCGCAGTTCCACCATCCTCTCCTCTCGGATCTCTCGTACAACTTTGCCATCGAATCGGAAGTCGTCAAGTTGATCGTGTCCATACAGAAGGAATTCATCACCGAGAGGGTGCGTTTACTTTGTTATTTGATGCTTTGCTATTGTGTTTCATTCCTGTTTTGGGTCCGCTAATATTATTGAAGGAAAGCGAACGTTGAGAGAGCTGTGCAGTTCTTTCTGCTAACCACCGTGAAACTTCAGCCGGAGCCAGGCTTTAGCCTATGCTGGCACTTTGCCAAGAGAGTTTCACTGTATTTAGCGGAGTGCGCTGCAAAGATTTCTCAACGTTCCTTTTCCTCCAATAATAGTACACTTTTCAGTTGCTCAAACTCGACGAAGAAGGCAAGACGGAGAAGAATATGGTTGGTCACGGTCCTTTGTTCACTTGTATAAAGACAATGCTTTTCGAGTAAGACACAACGTGGAAGTTAGTAAAAGCAAAACAAGCACATTGCATGAAAAGAATCTACATGACTGTAGCTCATTCCTCATGAGTGTGTCCCTCTAAAAGTATGCATTCAGGTAATGGAATCGGTCATCCGGCTGAAGGAACTGCGGGAACGACTGTGTCACTGGATGCGAATGATCCACTGGGGAGGAGAGCGACGGGGTAAGCAGTGGATATCATTTCTCTCATTTAGGCTCTTAAAACCTTAAGAAAAAAAACTTGAGGTAATTGAGGCTATCGATTTGTTACCATTGAGGAATCCTTCCGGTGGTCAGCTTCCGTGATCCGATGGAGCGGTGGAACCGCTGCCGGCTCTTTGCCTACCTCAACTCGTGTCATGCCTGGCTCATACTCAGGTGGGATATAGATAGGCTTCAATGTGTTGGTTAGCATGACTGTTCGTTCTGAGCAATTCCAGAGATCGTAGGGAACAGGATGTTATGCAGGTACACCTTCCTCTTTGGCGAAACGCTGAGAAATTCGATGGTCCCGAACGACTGGCTCAAGGTGTGTAGTTAACTTCCCTGTCTGCGTTTAGATTTTAGTTCAAAATTTTTATCTGATCGATAGGTTTACTCAGTTTCTAAGAAGTAAAAGGAGAGAGAATAAAATAACGTAAAAATGGTGTGATTTATAGCCGGACTATGACTCGATCGACGGTGTTACCCTGTACGAGGTAGTCAATCCGCTCAAGAGGAGGGAACGCGACGCGATCTTTGGCGTATTCATGGACAGAGGAGATGATGCGACGCCTTATCATGGTAAATGATTAGGAATAGAGGTCGACTCGTAGTAGTCGCTGTTACGAATGGTTTATCTATGGGAGAGTCAGTGCAGTGATCTGCTACCTAACCCTGCCCATCCATGCTTCAGCTTGTTCATAAATATCTTTCGCAACTGGAAGCTATAATATGAGAAAATCTTCTGAAAGACGAAACCTTGATTCTTTACGCCGCAAAAAAAGGTTATAGTTTGCCAAGAAATATTAGTCAATATCGTTGATTCTTACGATATTGACGGATTGAGTGCGTGCTTGGATTGCAGACGTACGCGGGCGCGGTTGTCCGATCCAGGGGATAAATGCTCATACTTTAAATTATTTTCGATATTTTTTAAATTATAGGGGTCATTTTCAAGCGGCAGTAGGGTAGCCATGTAAATTGAGAATTTAGTACAGCGTGAGGGGAACTTTGTACTGCGGAATGGGTCTCATTTTACAGTAAAAGGCGGTTTACGGGCGGGAGGGGTCCGACCCCGAAAAATATAATCATTTACTATATTTCCCTCCTGGTCCGATCGGACATTAGAATGGGTGCCTGCACAAGAAATCTTAGTGTAAAACGCTTGTAAGGATGGCTGCGTTTAATTTTCCCTAATTATGTAAGGGTTCCTGTAGAAATATTTTTCACTACCAGCCCATGTATGATTGCAGGCTACGCGTACCACGTGTCCCCCCTCTCGGCCGCTTCCCTCATCTCCCTTCCCTCCACTTCCTCCTCTACCGAACGCAAGTCCTCGTCGTGTCCGCCCGACTGGTCCAAGGTATTTAGGCTTGGTTGGGGGGAGAATACGGTCCGCCTGTTGTCATCCATTCCTACCTTCGACGAGAGATTGAGGCGGGAATACGGTGGCTGCTGATCGTGCTTTTTGGCAATATTGTGATAGAAACGGTTCTTGTTTACTTAGGAGTGAACCATTCATTACCCTAATCGTGCTGATTGAGGCAATAGTCAAGTAGGGTGCCACAGAAGGGAAGCTAATGGAACCCGTAGGGACGCCATGAGGATTACAGTATCGAATGGTTGTCGATTAAGGGCGTTGCACTGACGGGCAAGAGGGCAACCTTCCCCGCGACATTTGTGTGCGATAACGAAAAGAAGGTGAGTATTTGGATGACTACAATGATTTTTTAAATTTTTTTATGGTTATACAGTACTTGGTGCGTTTTTTCCTTCTTCAACACAGGTCAAGGGACAAGCCTAGCCCGGGAATGTGATCCGCTTTGGCAACCCTAACCATGAGCGATCCGTTGTTCAGCACTACAACGTTCTGGTCCGGTGGATGATCTCGGCGATGAGCGAACATCGAGAGGCGATGAAGGCGGGGAGGAGGGTGTATGCGACGGGAAGGACGAGTGATCCCAAGAATTGGGTAGGCCTCTGGGGTTGTCTGGCGAATGTAGGAATTTTGCTAATGATATAATATAACGGACTGAATTGTTCGAACATTCAAATCTCGAGTAATATGGTGACCGTGAAGCATAGCTCAACTGCGACACGAGCGCATCGAAGTTTTTTTGTAGTACAGCAGACGTTTAGGACTGGCAGCTCACAAGGCGAATTGAATATAGTGGCGTCGGTTATGGTTTTTTCGGTTTAGACGCCTCTAATTTGCGGATTCCGGGCTCAGTCTCTCACTTTTCAGACCCTGTACGCGGAGCAACTGGAAAACCGGCTGTTTCTCGTGGTTATGGTCCCGGCCAAACGATCGGAGAAGGACACGAATATAACCCTGTGGATGTCCTCGTTCACAGCCATGTTCCGCGGATCAACTCTAGCCTCGAAATGGCGGACCTTTTGAGGGTATAAAACCCGGTCACGGATTGTAGATAATTTACGGATACACGCATTCCTTGTATTTTTGTACATTTCAAGCTGCTAGTCTTTCCGCTGTCATGTGATGCAATGATAAAATTATTGAAATAATTGTATTCGTGATCGAAGTGACGTTTGAAACGTGAATTTACTTGAAATTTAATTATACCCAATAAATCAATGGATACGGTAGGCACACGTGCGTACGTAAGTACGGTATCTTCTGATGGTAAATTCGATCAATACTCCGCTTCTGGGTTCTCAAACTTTATTCTAACCACTTCATTCTAATCAGTGTCTATTTCGTGTTTTTTCTAGATGCTACATCGTTCCCTATGCAATGCTCTCTCCATGCGGTGCACTTCAACCTCGACCGAGCTCATCGGCAGGGAAATTTACGGCGGAAACACGATTGTCCGGCTCATACTCAAGGTTTTCTTTTTCTCGATTCTTCTTGCAATTAATTAGCCTACTTTTTGCATGCAGGAATTGTCCTTGCAACTGCTATATAATAAGCTGAGTAAATAATGTGATTTCTATTCGTTGCAGGACACAAGACGACGCAATGCGCTGTCGCTGACGATGATAGAGCAACTACACAGGGAACTGGTGGAGATTGACCGGATAAAGAAGGTGGGGCGGGGGATGAGAGGGCGACTATTCGACATGACTCTGCTTCCTATGGGGCAGATCATAAGCGGGAGAGTGCTCAAAAAGGGTAATCTGCGCGCTTTTACACGCACTCCTCGCCTTTTATTCATTGGCCTTTCACTCTGCCATTCGTTAGCCGCACTCGCGTTAGAATATGTTTCACCGCCCCTTGTAAAGCGCTCCGTTTCCTATCAATTAAGTATCTTTCCTTTTATTATGATTGTTATTCCTCAATTCTGATTGAGCCTGACATAAGCCGGGAGTGATTGTTCTATTATTGACGAAGACGTTCTGCCAGTAAACTCGTTTCTCCTTTGTTTTCAACCTCTTTATGCCCCTTCCATTTCTCGCCGGGAGTAGGAATGGGACGACTGACGGAACATCTTTCTCAGATCCATATGTTGAAGGTTCGCAGTGTGATCATCGCGGCAGAGGGCGCTGCTTTTTCATCGGGACACGACCTCAAGGAACTGGTCAGTTGGTAGACTATTCTTGGTTTTCGTTTCCTATCTATCATCCATTTGTTTGCCTATAAGGACTGTACTATGGCTCCCGTTTAGCTCGATAGATGATTTGGTATTACCACTACGTTGTGGAATGCTTTAGTAGCTATGATTTAGTATTAACATGGTGTCTACCGTAATTCCCGGCTCTGCAGCGCTATTCACCGGCCGACCAATTGGCGGACGAGAAGAGGCACCACGAGATCTTCGACAAGTGCGCGGCTCTCATGCAACATGTGCAGAGCATGCACCTGCCGGTTATAGCTGAGGTGGGCGATCGGGGTTTGGACCAAAGATCAAATAGTACGTCGGATACGACGTAACTCGGTGAAAATTTACAGAATCAAGGCACTTTTTATCGTTCAAATTTATAAGCTGCGTTCAAGCTTCCAAATTTATCATTTTCTACCAAATTATGGAATATTCTGGCCTTTGTAATGTGAATCAAGGCACATTTATCCCGTTCTCCATTAAAGAATCTAGGCACTTTGGAATTCAACAACGTTACTATTTGATCTATGGGTTTGGTATTAGAAGAGGTTTCGGGAGAAATGGAAATGATACGGGCTTTATCCGACTTGAAAAAACGACGGACACTGGCATTTTTCTATGCTTGAAGAGTAGTATAAAATGAATGATAATAAATAGTACGAGGGACTCTTTTGATGTGTCATGTGGAGTTACGTGGCATAATGGATAATAGCTTCATCCTGCTTATAAATACACTATCATTTCATCTCGTCGCTTACTGAACTGCTCCCTCTCATCCATCTCACACTAGACTTAAGCCAACCGGCTCTGGGGCGTCCTCCGGAAACTGCCAAGTGGCTACCGTAATCTCAATTCCTAGATGGGCGGCACGGTTGTAGGGACCGCGGTTGGGTAGCTTACTGTGCACGACTTTTGCAAGTATGGGGTAGGCTACTGCAGACGACTGTCTCGACTGGCCATCTCGATCGTTATGTATGGGAGGGCCACCGCAGTAATCGACCAGCAGCCCCTGCCCGCCTATGTCCCAATTCAAAAATCTTTGATGTGCAGGTTTCGGGCGTCGCGGCTGCGGCGGGATGCCAGTTGGTGGCGAGTGCGGACATCGTGGTCGCCAGTGAGAGGGCAACGTTTATGGTACCCGGGTCAGTGAGAGACTAGAGTGGCGTCTGGTCATGCGGTATTGTTGTGTGGCCAACTATAGAGACGATTGAATCGTGCAATCTAGCAAAGAGAAGATTTCGTATAGCGTTCAAATATCCTGTAATCCTGTAATGACGAGTCGTCTTTGACGACAACGCAGCCCAGGATCCGCTCTAATCTACCGTAACCTTGATACCTCCCTTTGCAGTCAGAAGGTGGGTCTCTTCTGCTCCACGCCCTCGATTCCACTCTCGCGGTCCGTTCCCTCCAAAGTTGCCCTCGACATGCTCTTCACTGCGGAACCGATCACTGCTGAACGTGAGTCCATCGATTAGCTAATATTCCTTTTGATTTGGCCCCGTAATCAGCCCATCCGTCTCGTTTCGCATGCCTTCAATTGGCAATAATCACTCGTTTCGTAGTCTAGTTCTTAGGGATGGCAAAGTGGGCGTGAGAGCGCCTCTCACAGCCTCACTCATTCGTCTTCACTATTTCGCCTGAGCAGTGCACTGGTTTTGCACTTTGATATAGTGGATTAAAAAGATCCGTCAGAAAATCGTTCCGAATATAACGCGAGAGAGTGTGCAAGGGTGAGAGAATTAGACTCATTTTGGAACGAAAGAAACCGACAGATCGGTTTGTTCCATTATAGCTATTCTGCCATCCCTACTAGTTGTATCCTCTCCTCTCTCCCCCCTAATCAGAAGCCCTCCGTGCGGGACTCGTCTCTCGCGTTGTGCCCGCAGGCGATGAGCGGGGGGAGGCGATCAAGGTGGCCGAGGCTATCGGGAAGCACTCGAGGTGCGGACTTTAGATTGGGAATCGCTTAGTGGTGTTAGAGCAGTATCTGTCTGAACTCTGGAAGGAGTCTCCTGAATCCTCAACAGTCTTACGATGAACAGCCGTCACTCATCCTTACCGTATGATTATTCAGGGAGGTGACCGCTCTCGGCAAATCGTTCTTCTACGCCCAGCGAGACCTTCCCATCAGCCATGCCTACCGGTATGCCGTATGTTTCGAGTTCTCAAGTTAATCGTGCAGCTCTCAATCCTCCTCTCATAACCACTGGGTGCTACCGTAACCCCGTCTTCCCTGGGGCACGGAATTACGTGCCTTGGGGCGGTATGAGCCCATAAGAGGGCACGGTTTGTGACCCGTACACTCTACGTCTTCTTCTGGGAAATGAGAGAGATAAAGGGGAAGAAAGTAAGGGGATGGGGGGGGGGAATAGGGGAGGATCGTTAAAGTAATAGGTGACTATGAAGTGGACTCTATATAGGAGAGGGTCCCTCGAGGAATGTAGAGAGGGTACGGTAGGCGAAGGGATGTAGAACTGACTGGCATACTGTATTCTATAGTGGCGAATGTCGTAACGTATCGTGCGATTCTACGAGTTACGCTGTTTAGCAGATTTTTCGAGGAAAACATATTTTTGAGAAAGTGGACTGGATGTCGTTACTAAATGCATGGCCACTACTCGTACGATGCACGGGAAAAGCATATTATGACACTATTCATAGATAAAATAGTCACATCGTATAAAAATCAGTAATCGAACTTCATTCGTCGATTCGACCGTCCACCCTGATATGCGTTGTGAGAAGCATACACCAGCCTCTGGAGTAGTTCCCCCCCCCCTCATTCCTTCTAGTTTACGACCACTCACATGCTTCCTCTTCGAGGGTTGCTCTCCCTCTCCCCTATTTACCTCCGTCTCTCCCTCCCTCTTTCTCCCTCTCCCCTCCCTCTTTTTATGTACCTCTCCTTGTGGGGTCATAAAGCGGCCGGAGGCAGACGGTCGGGAATGGCGAATATGAGAGGGAAGGGAAGGAGGGAGAGAAGAGAGGGGAGGGAAGGGGAGGTATACATGACAACAACAAGGGGGAGTACTGTAGACCCCCGTCGCTCTGTCAGAGGGTTACGGTAGGCTGCAATTGTAGACAATATTGCCAGGCACTCCTTCAAGGGGCGCCGTTTTTAGCGTGGATAGGAATCTCGGGGAATTCCAAGGGGCAGTTTGTTTATAACCCAGATTTAATGTGCATCATTTCGACGTGCCCCCTTATAGCTGAGCATTGCGCGCGAGGTTTGTCATCTCTTAGAGGTTTAAAATCGGCTACTTTTGATGCTTGTGTTCCATGCATCATTTTCATAACCGTGACTCGACGGGCCACCAAAAACAACGAAAGATATCGTCGAAAAGCAAGCGATTTCAAACCTCCATCATTTCCGTCCGCGAACGTATGAGGGACACGACCGTTTAAATCAACGCGCACGAAACATTTAAAATGCACAGCGAGTGGCGAACCGCGACGCGTGCGTGACGCGTATTGAGAATGGATTTTTAAGCCAAAATCTGACTACGGTATCGGCTCTCTAAAGGGAAGCGCTGTCCCACAGTTAGATGTAGGTTGTAATCGTACGTGAGGGAGGGTTGATCGCTGTGCTGCCCTCTTATCCTTCTTCTCCTTGCCCTCCTCATACTCCATGGCCGCCTACCGTGCCTCCCCTTAACGAGTCTGTCACTATCCTTGGGGCAGACTTATGGCGGTCTCATTCTCATTGTCATATCCCTCTTCCCTTCTTCATAGCATATCGGCTCTGTCTTACTCCCCAACCCCCCCCCCCTCCACTTCAATTCATAATTCATACTTCACTCGGTCGGCGTATTTTCACTCCTCTCTCCTCCCCGCCCCCTGTCGTGCTTGAGGCTGTGTCTGTGTGTCACATATCTGACTGACGTCTTCTCTCGCCGCATACCTCATCAATTAATTATGCGACCAGGAGGATCCCGAGCGGAATAAGCTGGGATACGGTAGGCGGGGTGAGAATAACAATGTGGGTTACTGTAGTAGAGGGTCTGCTAACTCTAAGTGAATCCTTTGGTAATATCAAAGCGCATGATCCGGTTGTGGAGCAAAAGTAGTTGACTCTTTCCAATGCTACTAAATCGGAAATTTTTACAGGAATAACTATGATTATTTGCTAAATGGAATAATGCAATCCCGTCTGATCCCTACAACATGTGCGGTAAGACGCCCGTTAATGCGCCGTGTATGACCCCGCAGGGGATGAGATGCTTCTCCTCTTTAATAGCCCCAGGGCCCATGTCTCTCTTCTCTTCTCTCGGTCCAAATGGCTGCAGGTGGCGCACTATACCAAGAGTGTGTGTGTGTGTGTCTGTCTATATCTGGAGGTCTATCTGTGTGTCTCGCACACTCTCTCCCCTCTCCCCTCCCCCTATCCTATCCAACCTTACCCTCTGTCCCCCTGGTCATTTCCCTATTGTCAGCCTCGACGGCTAATGTGTCATAATTTTTGGCCCAGTATGGGATAGGCATATTGCCAGCTTGTGTGACTGTGAGAGGGAATAGCGGGGAGGGGGGAGGGGAGAATGAGAGGTAGAGGGTAGAGGGACAGAGGGAGATAGTAAAAGGGCAGGGGCTATTACCTAATTGAACACCACATGGACATGTTGCGAGAGTAAGAGAGTAAGAGGAGGTGGATAGAGATAGAGAGAGAGAGAGAATATACGAGTAGAGGAGAGAGGGTGTCGGGAAGGTAGGGGAGAGGGGGTGGGAGGGGAGTACGTAAATCAGCAGGGCTATACCCGCATATCATGCGGAGGAATGTGAAATGTACACCCCACTTTGAGAGAGGGAACGGCATGATTGGCTAGTGCCTATTGTAGGTAGTCGAGTCTTGTTCATGACTGTCTTTCGCACTGCTGCACACCGTAGTTCTCTAAATGATATATGGACGATACCCGTCCATCTGAAAGCCCCGTGAGCATCTGTAAAAGCCTATGACCGGGGGTGAACGCATGCTCCAGGTTCTCCTTATAAGTTCGGTGGTGCTGAAGGTCGCCGGTATCTCTTTGGTTATTTTATTATTTTATTATTATTTTATTATTTTATTATTTTATTAGGTTGTGGTTATTTTATTATGAAAAAATGTGTATAATTAGCGTAAACTTGGTGGTAGCAATCTGTCGATCAGGTTGATACTCGGTGTCCTCGGTATTCTGCTCTTCCCACAATGCTCTACTTTTGATAGGAGGTGCTGTCGTTAATGTTGAAGGGGGAGTCTGGAGGGAAAGTGGAGTGATGACCCGTGAAGATGGGAAGAGGGCTAATCAGTGAGGGATGGGGGTTACGAGGTAAAGGGAAGGGAGAGGGAGTGGTAGGAGGTAAGAGGGAAGAGGGAAGAGGGAAGAGAGAGAGTGAGAGGACCCTGCCAGGAATAGCAGAAGCTGGACAAGAGCTAGTCTGAGGGATGGGCTTCTAATGGTCACCTATAGGGGGAAGGAAGAGAGAGAAGGGGAGATGAGAGTGGATATATGGGAGGGATGGGGGAGAGTGGGGTGGAGTCATTAGCGGAGGACAGGGGGGAGGGTGTGAGGGAGATGCCTTGAGGGTGAATAAGAGGTGGGGGGGGCTAATGGAATACCTTGAGATAGAATAACATTTGAATTGCTGCTTGAGAAAGAACGAGGAGAATGCATGTTCTGTGGGGATTATATAGATACGTACGTGTTGTATGAGCGAGTGTACTGTAGTAGGCGGGTTACGGTACATTGAAATTATCGGTTTTACGATATCCTTAGACCCCCCCCCCCTGTACAAGTTGTGTATGAGAGGGGGAGTGAAGCCACGAGAGAAGGGAAGGGAAAGCCTTTCTTGTAGGGGAGGGAGTGAAGAGAAGGGAAGAAGAGGAGAGGTTCCCCCCGGCAATCACGGGGAGTGGCTGTGGAGGGCATCGTTCAATCCCTCCCTCTCTTTCTCTAGTAGACGATACGAATCGTGTACTTTCGATGCTTATGTTTCACGCATCATTTTCATAACCGCGACGCTTCTGGCCACGAAAAACAAGGAAGGATATCGTCGAAAAGTGCACGATTCGTATCCTCTACTCTCTAGCTACTCTCCCCTCCGAGATCCCTTTGGAGGGCTTCACATGCTGTCGGCCCTGGAACTGTGGGCAAAAGCCGCGCATTAGGAAGAGGAAGGGGGGGCTTTCACGGGTTTCTTGCTAGAAAGTGCCGCGGGCAAGTTGGTACAGTATTGCTATGTCACATATTAACGTTTCTGTACATTTGATAGATGGATAGGAAATAATTTTGAGAAACTCTGGCAACTCTCGTGTTCCTCCTTTGCAGTCTCGGTTCCCGGGTGATGACGGAGAATCTCAAGTTGGCCGACGCCCAGGAGGGCATTGCGGCATTCGTGGGGAAGCGACAGCCGGAGTTTAGTCATGGACCGGAGAAGGTGGGAGGGGTACGGTGGTTCAAACGGGAACGTCGGTAGGACATACCGAAAAGCAGCAGCAACGAAAGAGCGAGAGGGAGTTTATGGAATATGTAGACATCTAGGTCTCAGGAGGCTTTTATAGGGACTACGCATGCGGTAGAGAGTGCTAAGTGCGAAGCGAAGGGTTCTTTAGAGTTTAAAGATATATTATAGATTATAGAGGAGTCTCTACGAATGCCTTCAGGCCATTGACGAACAAACACTGTTGAAGCAGAAGGAGAAGCTGCAGAGGAGGGAAGAGGAGGCCAAAGCTTAAGGAGACGCTTAGGGCTGACTGACCGTAGGGGCCTAAGGACGGTAACCTTATTGTTAGCGTTCTCGTGAACTATCTAAGGCGCTAATTAAGCTAGATCTAGGAGAGTATGTAGTAGAGATTGTTACTTCCACACATTGCCTTTACTCTCGGGTTTAGCTATGGCTCAGGCGCGCTCATCGCTACTGTTATGATGCATTATAGCTACTCCCCTTCCCCTTATCGCACCGGATAAACACTCTAATTCTCTCCTCAAAGCCTAAGCCCGCCTAAAGCGCGTATCGAACACGGAAAGCCGATCCGGTAAGCGAGAGGGGGAGAGAGGAAGAGAGGCCAGCGGTCATTGGCCGGCTGACCGGGACTCCGCCCACTCGGATCTAGGCCACGCCCCCCTTTGACGGGGAGGATGCGGCCAGCCGGATACGAGGGCCGGGATATAGCGGATGGGCGAGATACGCGACGAGTCGGTGATGGACGAGGGCGAGGAGGAGAACCACCAGCGGGAGGCCTGCATCGAGAGTCAGTCCACCCCCTTTTGAATCATTATTTCAATTTCGCGCCATTTCGCCCCGAAAAGCTGGCTGGGTTCTACACGAAAGTGGTGTATTTGCGCCGATGGCGTGAAACATAAGCCGCGCGGGTTGTGGGTGAGGTGGGAGAGGCGAGAAATAACTTGGGGATGGTATAGCCACTTTGGTTCCATGCTGGAACCGGAAATCTCGATGATTACCGTATTTCAAGTAGAGTAGGGGAAGCGTTTCGGGGGGTGAAGTGGCGCTTGGTGCAATCTGAATAGAGGAAGCAGAGATGACTGTCGCTGCTTGTTCATGGAATCGCTTACAATTAGCTCGCAGTTCGTTCGATAATGAGAGCTGTTGTTACATTATCTTTTTTGAAGCAATCGGGTACCCTAAGTGAGTAGATTCCTGATCAGTTCGCTCTATTTATGTGGACCTTGAAACGTATGAGTTCGCTTCTGATCATGTTGGGTAGATGGAGTACCAATTATTGTTTTTTTCAAATAACGCTTACCAAGTGCTCTAGACCACCCGAGTGTTCTCTTTCTATAACTCCTTTTCCGGGTCATGCTTGACGCTTCTCTCGATGACGGAGCATACCTACTCACCAGCGTGATAGCTGTTACATATTGTTTAGGCAGAAACGATCAGATAGAGAACTCTACCCTACCATCATACCGTTAGCCTCTTGATTCATTGCTAAGGAGACCTATTAACTATGTTTGCTGTGTTTGCTGATAGAGACATGCGGTGTGGTAGAGGGCGCTCGACATGATTGAATAGAGTGCTTAACAACCTTCATCTTTCTTCAAGTTCATCAATTCGTAGTTGTACCTCAATATGTTCCTCTCATCCTAGCATTCTGCAAAGGGCTGGAGGGGTTAAGTACGCTGTGGGTTGCCTGAGAATCTCTCGTTGTCAGACTGAGCTCTCTAGAGTTCATCTGGATGGACTCTATGCATCTCGTCAGTAGAGCTCTACAGAAGCCCCTCGGCTATCTTTTTTTCAGATTTTATAATTTCTCACCCTTTCTCGCATGTGTAGGTCTTGTTTCTATTCGATCACGAAAAGGTCCTGGTCCTCTTCGGGACTCTTAACACAGCTTAGTGCACAGGTGGTGGCGGCAAGAGTGCAAGGGCCCCCTGTACCTCTCAATCTTTCCCTCTTTCCCTGGCTTCTCTCCCTCTCCCTCTCCTTCCCTCTTCCCTCTGCCCTTCCACGCACGTTTGTGTATGCACGTTTGCGGACTCATCGAGGTGTTAAATGTCTCGACTTTGTAGAGAAAGAGGGGGAATAATGGATAGAGAGTACGCAGATGTCCCTTTGATGTCTACTGGGAAACTAGGAATCTGCGAATACAGCTTGCGATTTGGGAACAAAACTGGAAATACGCTGAGCATTTGCATTACTGAGATTACTGTATCCTCGAGGTCTTAAAGCGCAAATCCTTCAAGACCGTTCAAGCCCCTTCAAGGGTATAGGAGCAGCGCAAGGCATGATATTATGGAGGCATTGCCAAGACTTGACTTTGCATTCCCGTAGAATCTTTTGCACATGATGCAATACGCCATTAGGATTACAAAGTCGGGGTTCCCGTTGTCTCGCTATCACAGTTGGGTAGTTTTCGTGTGTGCAGAGGGCAGCTCATCGACCCCCCTACTTTTGCACAGTCGCAGCAGCACTTTGGCTGATGAATCGGGGGAGCGGGGTGGGGGGGGGGGGAGCTGGGGGGGGCTCTTTGCTCCCCCCTTTCCCCCCTCTCCATCGCCTGAGGGCAGAGAACGGAGAGAGATAAAGGAGAGTATAAGGAGATAAAGAATGGTGCATGATTTTAACGTATACTAGAACAACTTCTACCCGTACCTTTTTTTCGTGTGATTTGCAATAGAGAAGGCATAAAAATTATCTACCGCGCTCTCTCAAAACATATTGTGAACAATTGTATCTTTATTGGATAACGGTCCGATTCGCACACAGCTTACGTATTTCGTAAGCATACGTAGCTAGACCGAAGAAGCCCTCTCCGGTCCGTCTAGTGTCTTCCTTCCCTCTTCCCCTTTTCTTTGAAGCCCCCCCCCCTCTCGCAAAGTATCGATCCTCGCCGAGATTACGGTAATCCGGAGGGACATAGTCACGCGACTCCCGCACAGAACGGTAGCCGACAGCCGGGGTACCACCGCGATCAGGCGATTACTGTAAACGGATCAACCGCACATTATGAAGGGTGATAACCGTGAAAGCATTAGCCGGGGCCAGCAATATCTCCATAACTTACCGTAATCTCTACCGTACCCCACTTCTTTGCAGAGAATGAGGCGGGCCGGTCACTGTGCGTGTGTGCGAAATGCGACCAGCCGATCAAGGAGATGTTCGTGCTCAAAGTCGTTGACAGGTACTATTTTGGAATAGAGGGTTTGTATCGATGACAGCTCGACAGCTCCATACCCTATATTATTCTACACGTTCCTCCAAGTCTCTCGCAATAGTACTCTTGCGAACTGTCTATGCGAATGCTCGAGCGCTGATCTGTCTTTTTGTCGTCAGTTTCGTTCGGATTATATTCAATGTACCATGCTTTCTGCTCTCACGGCAAGGACCTAGTTGAAGCAGGAAGCAAAAACAAGCATGCGCTATTTGTCTTTGAAGCTCGTTTTGCGCTTTGTGCGTTAATCTCAGGGGATAAATACTGGTATTTGAAATTTATTTTGCGGTAGGGGTAATTTTTGGCAGTCGCAGGGTAGGAGGCATGTAAATCAAGAATTTAGAGCAGCGGTGTGGGTAATTTTGCGGTGCGGTATGGGCCATCTTACAGTAAAAGATGGTTTGCGGGAGGGAGGGGGGCTTACCCCGAAAAATACAATCAAATTCAGTACTTTTCCCCTGGTTAATCTTTTAGAAGTGATAGAAATCGAATCCTTAGATCCACTTGCATTAGGTCCACGGTTATCTCTTCCTTGAAACATACCCACTCCGGGTCAATATGGCTACGAGACATCATCTAATAAGACTCTACCCTTCTCTCTCTAGGCAGACCACAATAAGGTCCTTGCCTTACTCTTGTATTCTCCCCCTCCTCCTCCCCCTCCATCTCTCTCTCTCATACCGGCTGTCATCTTCTTGGCGCGTTCAATTCATTACACCCCGTCTCCGGGCTGACGCGCAGTCCCGTCTGTCTTGTCGATACTCAGACCGGGAGAATAACAGACGGGTACAGTAAGGCTACCAAGAGAAGCTCTCACAAGCATCCGTGACTTGAACGCACGTCCATGCAATTGTATTGGAATGCGATAGTGAAAGGTTGTAAGAGGTGTAGGTCGGATAAACAAAGAACTTTACTAGTTTACTGCGGAACCGAATATCTTTCAAGCATAGGTTAAAGTGCTGCAGAAGTTAGTAGTGCCAGTCAGTTAGTAGTGTTTTGAGTACGGGATCATATAGCTAAGCTATAATAATAATAATTTATCATATACGAGTATATATACAGTTGATTGTGAGCATATTGCCACGGCCATTCAATTGGAGGAATCACGGACAGAGGAAATGTGATTTTGTAGCGACTGCCAAAAGATTAGATAGACAGCCAATGAAGCTTCTCATGATTGGGCACGGAACCAGGTCCCTTTTTTAGCCAAAACTTATAGCTTGGTTGGTGCATTAGACCAGAAGCCTCACAGTCTCTAGTATGAAGATGATTGCACAGTTCGTTCCACGCGTCGTGCCTTCGCTGCGAGGAGTGCGACGCGCCCCTTTCCACCTCGTGCTTCCTCCGCCACAACACCGCCTTCTGCCGGAGTCACTTCTACAAGTACGTTGGGGGGAGGGTGAACCAGATATATTTCATGGACCTTATATTAGCTGTGGAATGGGTACTTTCTCGATAACATTATCTCAGTAGTCGAGTTAGACAAGTAGCTATAAATAAATGGGGGGGGGGGTGGGTGAAAATCGTGTTAGTTCAAAGTGATTGCCCTTACCCCCCCCCCATTGTTATCCTCTTATCCCAGTCCATCACGGGCCTCCTCTTTCTCCTCTGTGTTTATGTGTTTATCCTTGCACCTGGACAATTAAGGAAGACGGGGGGAGAGGCTTAGATATGCCCCCTCCCCCCGTATGCCTATGACCGGTCATAGAAAAGCTGGCGCATCTCGGGTCAACCCTCAGCTTGTTGTTAGAGGGGGGGGTCTATTAGCTGGATTGAAGAGCTCAAGCTGGGATGCCATCAAGTAAGGTGCTGCTGACAAAGCTACACAAAGATGTAGCAAGAATCGCTCGAACATCTTCCTTCCTAAACCTTTCCCAGACAGTGCATTCCTGAGCAGCGAAGTATGTATGATCTTTCTG
>LS947484.1:10808-73864 GCA_900490955.1 Micoletzkya japonica | reverse complement strand
CATGTTGTTTACCTTCATTATACCTTGGAAAGCATACTTGAATTGTTACTAAGATGCGGAAGACGTGACAAAACGTAAAGTTGCAGTGTACATGGAGACGAGCGCGTCGTCGATGGACTTGGCGGTTGATCCGAATGGAGGGACGAACGACGCGCCCTTTGGTGAGAAGGCCGAGAGAGGCTTTATCTTTATCGGATACGCGTATAGCACAGATTTGTGCTATTACAGCTCGCTACTTGAACCACGTTGAAGTAAAATAGTAAAAATGAAGGCGATTAGAGGCATAGGGAGTACTGTATTCGTAGCCCCCCCCCCCCCTAATTGCCCTCTTCCGCTTCCAGGCTAGACTAAGCCAATCTTTTAGAGTGTTATGTGTGTTCAGTGGCCGATGATGACCTTTGGCTGGTTATCCTGTGTTCGATAACTATCAGTAGTACCCGAATGGTTGGTTCCATCGCAGACCTGGACTCGTTCTGCATGCTGCCTGCCCCCTCGCAGTCGCATCCTCCCCTTCCCCCGCTCGCCGCTCTTCCCGACTCGATGATGTCCGTCAATCTGGGCATCCATCCCGGACTTGTGGGCCATCCGCAGGTGAACTATTTATTACATAGATCAAACTGAAGGTAGAACATGCCGAGTGTTCAGTAGCCAAAGCATTTTAGAACCAAACTACTAACTGACTCATTACGTTATTCCACTCGAGACATTTGGATGAAATAGCGATATAATTTTTTTATATTTTTAGAAAAATTGTAGCAGGAGCATTTGTGGTGTTATCTTCCCCGTGAAACCTAGCCCATCCTCGCAGATGCCTCCCCCCGGTCTGATGGACGCGATGAACTCGCACGAGCAGCCCTCCTACCTCCCGCTGGCCAACGCATCCATCCTCAGCGGCCTGCACTACATGCCGTGAGTACGGTAGCCGATCGCGAACTGGCGAAGCTATCGTGAACTGAAGCTATTGTTACTGATATCTCGACCATTCCCACCCACCATAGAGACGAACGATTCGAGAATTTTATTTGAATCACGCTAATCTTACCCTTGAAGTAGATTGAATCGAAGCTTGCCATTGTCCTTTGTCCATAGACCTAACCCCCTCCCAACGAACGGTGTTTCCAACTTCGAACAATATTCCCATTCCCCATTGTGCATTTGCCAGGTTACCGTACTTACAAAAGCTTTTTTTCTATACAAATACCGTACTATGCCTTTTGTAATAGCATTGTAATACAAAGAGCAACTATTCAACGCCTTAACAGCAGACATTCCTTTATACAAAGAACAGTCAGTCTGATATTCGTTCGTGTGCGTTGTGCTATACATGCTTTGTTCGTTGCTTTTTGCCGCTAGTCAACCCCCTGCAATCAGAGCCATGTCACTTTTGCTTGTATACATCGACGACCTCTCAGAACGAACGATAAAGATTCGCACGAACGGTGGGGGAAAGATGTTGAAACATGCATTACTAACTAACCTCCAAATTACAATATTTCCCAACCATTTCAAGAATCGCATTGCTTACCTAATCCATGCTTATATAAGTGGCATGGTTCATATCTATTTGTACGCACTCTGTCAACGCTAATATGCAATGCGCTCATTGCATTCAAAGCTTTATCGATCGACTCGCGAGTTCCACCATCGACAATGGCACAATTGGCGCTACTTTACAGGTAGCTAATACGGTTGGCTGTGAAACGGACGACGTCAAACAGGTAATAAACAGGACACAGGGAACACAGGGTTCGCTTTACTAACCAAGGATATCGATGGGTCATGATGGTTGCTTGATGCTATATTACTTCATAGGGATACTGTAGCGTGATTAAAAAGTATTGCAAAGAGTACATAATGAATTTCTGTAGGATTCAAAATGGGTTACGGTAGGACATAAAGTGATTACTGTAATAAGACGGTTACGGTATGGCTCAGAATGGATGGTCGCCGACTTGAATGTACAGTAGGAAGTGCGTGTCGGGCGCGTGGGCCAGGGCACTCTTGGCCCGAACCCTGAGGGTATGAGAGGAGCCGGCGGGCAGGGGCTGGGAGACGATGACTAGGGCACGGCCACCTAGAATGCACGGGGTACGGTAGAGGGTTACGGTACGGTAGGCAGGCAATAGGGATTATGTTTCTACACGAGAAATTAGAGGTAAAGGAAAATGGAGAAATGGAGATTAGTATCGATCGTCTCCTTAGAGTTTTAAATTCTGACCTTGCTGCTTCAAGACGAATGCTCCGTCCTTCGTAAACCGGTAGTCGTCGATGTTCGGGAACCGGGCCAGCTTGAAATCCTGCACGGAATACCGTAATCATACCGTAACTCTCATTCCCACAACTCCAAATAGATTCCATTTGACTCTATTTGACAGTTGTCTTGCATGGTCATGTCTTCTTGATGCCTCCTACCGTACCCCTGCTTACCGTATCATTGAGCACCCTCGATTCGTGGTCGTAGGCGGTCAGTCTTGCAATCTGTCCCACCGACCCGTCCGCCTTGAGGGCCAGTCGGGACAGTTGCACGCGAGGCTCGTTGCAGTCTTCGCACGTGGGGAGGCAGTGAGAACTGCAGATTAGTGAGATGATTAGAGTATGCTAGTCGTGTATTTTGGGTGGCTGCATCAATTGATAATGCCCCGATCGCTCAATATGCTGTGGGGAATGAAGCGTAACCATTAAAAAGACACGAATCACTCTAGTGTTGATTGGCCATGTGTTTAAGATTATATCATTGTAATAGGAAAAAAATTATATATATATAGTGGGGGATAAAGCCGTACCCGTCTCCCTCTAACGTGTAGCCCTCAGGGCACGGATCACTCAGGCAATCGTAGGATCCGTGGTAGTTGAAACATAACTCATCCGAGGAACACGGAGAGGACAGACACTCGTCCACATCTTCAAGGGAAACAGGTTGATTGCCGAAAATACTATCCGTCTTTAATTGTGACATGCACAGAGCCAAAAGCTAAATGGATGTGAAACATAATTTTTACCATAATTCCTCTATTCTCTCACAACTATGCGTTGCGAGATGTATCGCAATAAATGGCATCGATTATCGAGCCCACAATCAACCAATATGTGTGTCTGTTATTTGTCTACTCGAGTTTCCAGAGTGAGAAGGTATCCCCCCGCTGACCCCTACACGTCTCCTCATCCTCATCCATTTCGTATCCCTCAGGGCATTCGCATCGATAGCCTCCGTCCGTATTGATGCACTCGTACTGGCAAGGCATCGACAGGGAGCACTCGTCTACGTCTGAAAGGGGATACGGTAGAGGATACGGTACTCCAAGGATACAGTAGAATACACATCAATTCGAATCATTCACTTGCACCTGCTCTCGCTCTCGATCTAATATGCCCCAGTGAAGTAAATACCATGCAACAGGTATATGATTTGCAGCCAATAGTGCTCACAAGCCACCGAGCTTTTGCCATTTTTCGCGGCTACCTTTTACGGTAGAGTTGTCATTCTCCTCACTCTCTTCTCGATGTTCTGGCCACTAGCGCAGGATGACCGATTCGTCCGCCCTACTCACCAACGCATTCTCCGCTGTGCGGCGCATAACCCGGCTGGCACCGGAGGGTCTTCCTTCTCAAGGGAGCGAGCGCCTTGACCTTGGCAGAGGCTGAAATCGAACAACGGTCTACATCTATCTTTCTATCTAATTTTGAAACTGACTGAAGTACTTTTATGGTGGGCTACCTGCTACGTTTCACCGACAACATAAATATAAAACAATCTTCAAAGTTTCAATGCTCGATGGATAAATATAGTGCAGAAAATGGATGTATCAATTGTTCGTGTAGAAAAGAACGTCAAGAGAGCTGCATAGTTCTGTCATCTACTCTCTCAGCTAAATCTCTCGCCTAATTAATATTACAGTATACTATAGTAACCCCCCCCCCCCCCTTCATTACCCTTGCACGTTCCGTTCGTGGGCGGTCGTCGGTTGGAGCAGAGACAGGTGTACGATCCGAGCGTATTGTAGCACATGAGACCCTTGGCACACGTCGACGGATTGAGGCATTCATTCACATCTGACAAACCCGGTTCAAGGATGTTTCTCATTGTACATTGTTTCTCATTGAAATATGCGATACGCCGCTCAAGTCGATGTACTGCCTTTTTCAGTTGGAACTAGAGATAACGACCACGTACCGTTGCAGAATCCGTCCTCTGTTAGGTGGAATCCTACAGCACACGCTTCCTTGCACTCGTAGGAACCTGTATGTGAAGCTACTTTCTTTAGAAAGCTAGCTTCGTGCAACCGTCGAGACTATCGCTCTCTTGCTGCAGTTTGCTCCTCGACAAGTGTTGGTCTTTTCAGCGCATTCCCCCCCTGAGGAAAGCTACTTGCTTGGTATCCCTCATATCACGTCGTTTATATACAAGAGTAAAATGAGCAACGGCACGCAAAGAGCCCTCCGCATACGGTACGTACCCTCTACATTGACACACTGCTCGTCCCCTCCGCAATCGTGGGTTCCCGTCTCGCACTCGTCAATATCCGCACACGATCCGTCCATCCGCACGCGGAAGCCCTCGGGGCATTCCCTGCAAGGCGTGAATTTCATCATCCAACGGGCGAGCTTTTCACTATTTATCCGGGGAAAACAATGGATTACATGTTCCTTCATGTCTATACAGCTAGGTCATCTACTAAAGAAACCGATAAAAAGAATAAAATATAGTATTGAGGAAAAAGCTCCGTCAGCAAACTCATTTCTCATTCGCTCTCTTTCAGATGTTTTTAATGAGACAACTGACGGAACACTTTCCTCAACCGTAGCCAAGCTCTGACCGTATGCACTCGTACGATCCTCCAATGTTCTGGCACTCCGCGCCCTCTCCACACGGATCGGTCAGACACTCGTCGATATCTTCAAAATATGCTTCACCACGTCTGTTTAATATCATAAATCTCCAACTTAACAATCAAGTCTTGTCCGAGTAAGATACTAGAGTGCGACTATCTAATGAGATAGTGCGATCAGGCATGCCGAGAGAGCGGAGAAGTATGAAGAGAACGAGATACGGAGAGAATGTAAATGTATTCGATAGTCGCACTCTATAAGATACACGCCATCAAGTCACAGAGCTACCGTAACCCCACACGTACCATAGCACCGTCCGCCCTTCTTACGGTATCCCTCCGGACAGCCGGAGCGCATCTCCGGTCGCGTTCCATATCGACGACCACCCAGGGAATCGATACCCACGTGCATACTCTAAAAGGGAATGGCTCATATCATATTTGCAAAAGTGTCAGAAAGCGAATCCTATGGTGCGTTGCTCGAAGCAGTCTGGAAATAGTCATTCTGAAACTCGGTCAAGAACGCATATGCTGTGGTGAACCGGGTCAGCATCAAGGTAAATTACGAAATTTAGCCATCATCCCTGGCTACAGTAACCCGTACCTTTCCGGGCGGGATCACCGGCTTGTCCTGCTTGGTCGGATCGTACTTCGTCTGCTCGTCCCAGCTACAACGTACACTATTCTCCCATTTATTTCATTTGGCTTCGTGAACACCATTCATTAACACTTGTATCAGCGATATTTGTACCGTACCCAACAACCCCTGGCGGAAGAGAATGTTCCGTCAGTTGCCATCATTCCTACTGTGAGCAAAGCACTATAAAGAGAGCGTAGGACAACGTAGGAACGAGGCAACTGATGGAACGTCTTCCTCAAACCATAAACGTAGCTTTTCTTAAGAGGGCTGTGACTCGGTATACATACGTGTACAGTAGATCGTGTACTTGCTCGTCTATAATAATACTGCGTACCTCATTCCGATGGAGTGGTTGCCCACGTGCACCCTGCTCCGTCCCCTTCCGTTGATCAATCCCGGCGTCTCCTCCACAAACGACGCAGACGCGTCGTCCACGCGCACCGCCTAAATTATCAACCTCGCGATTCAAAACTTGGTTGTCGAGTGTTCCAACTCATTTCAAGAGGAGTTGTTTGAATATCCACAATCAACACCAAGTGGAGCTACGTTTCACGGTCGTCATAAAACACGTAAAATGGACGAAAATTCCTTAACTCTCTAGCTGCCGCATTCATGAAATAAAAGAAAATTTAAAAAAAAAGAACGTGTTTAGCATGTGAGGGTGCCTGGCCCTCGACCGTCGTATCGACCACGATGTAGCCAGATGGATTCCTTCCCCGTCCCTTCTGCCGAACCGTCATTCGCTCGCCTGCAATCACACCTCTCGTCTGTTTCCTACGAGACAGCAAAGCGGTATGAAGCGAGTCCCGACCAAGCAGGAATGACCGTTTACTAACGGAACTTTTCCGTGAACAATATTCGTACTACGTTATTACAAAAGCCCGGTTTGCGCAATAACTTGCATAATTATTGAAACAAACGCTTTCAAACTATCCTTTCGCTTACCGGTCTCAAAGTTGTAGTGTGCAGTCTTGTCGAACTTGTCCAGTTTGTGGTTGGACAGCGACAGAGAGGGAGTGGACACGAAGCCGAGCAGTTCACTCGACGAGGCATCTAATTGTAAGGTGTTCAGCTCTTTTTACTTACTTTCAATAATGATCTTTGGAATTATGTCTACATATTATACGCAAGAATATCGTAAAGTGTATATTCTTAGGCTGAAACATATTGGATATTACGCTAGTTCCATCACGGTGGTTATGGTCTTATTGTTTGTCTACAAACTCGGGAAAAGATCAGAAAAGTCGAGGAGAAGTCAAAATGGAAACGTACCCATTCCCGACAGCATCTCCACGCGCACGTCAATTTCGTTGTGCACCACCGGTTTTACCGTAGCGATCAGGGCCTTAATATTGATAGTGTATGATAGCGCCGTATAGATTGAAAAGTACGGAAAATGGCTAGCAAACTCGACACAAAAATAAGAATCGCAAACTGACCTGGTGCTTTTCCCCATCTGCCCCCTCTACGTCCATAAACTGCACAGTTCCCGCGCTTTCAGGATCTAGAAATAAGAGAATTTGCTATTTTTCAGTATTTCATCACGCACAAAATAACGAATTTTTTCTCAACATAAATAAAATTCAAAAACGGCGAACCTTCAACTACCACAGAGACATCGTCGTAGGCACTGCCCTGTTTGCTCTCGGCTCTGAACCGGTAGAATAGGATCAAATGTCAAGGATCAATTATTAGGTACCAAAGATCAAGGATCAACGATCACAAACCTGCACACGTACTCGCCCCGATCGGCGTCGATAATGTCCGAGAGGACGAGTGAGTTGTTGGCCTTCAAAAGATAAACTTCTCCTATCACATCATTAAACATAACAATTCTCTATTAATTTTGAATATCCAAGAGACCCACAATGACTCGAACGTTCTCGTCCTGCACAATACGGTGTCCGTTCTTGGTCCACTCCACCCTGAACATCCGAATATTACCGTAATCCTCTGGTTGCCCACAAGACTTCTGCATCTCTCTATTTTCTATTTTCTCATTTATTCTAGGTTATGCGATCATAAACTACGGTAACATTCTCCAGCCTCAATCGCTATCGCGAACTGACCTGGTGGTGAGTGGCTGGCCGTCGAGAATGCAGTCCAATCGCACGGTCTGTCCGAGGGGCGCGTGCACAGACTCCATGGGAGCAGTGCGAACCGACGGAGCCACGTCGTCCACTTCCATCTGGATGCATTAGAGTTATTTAAGGGTTAGAGTTATTTAAATAATCCATCTGGATGGATTTGTAGAATAATCAATCTGGGTGGATTAGAGCCATTGGAGAATAATCCATCTGGATGGATTAGAAACACTGGAGAATAATCCATCTGGAGACACCCAGATGGATACTCGTAAGACTGCCTTCATAGATATTCCCCACCATCGCCACATCGTGGGTTCTCGGCCGCCCGCGAACTTTGCACTTGTAGTGAGCCAGCGCCGCCTCCTGGAAAGGCGTTTTCCCGCCAATTTGAAAGTTTGGCGCCAAATTAAAATTTTAATTTCCCCTCACATCTTGCGGCGCGATGTCCATCACAACGAGCGATCCGTTGTTGAGTACGTTGAGCAGAGGAGAGCCGACGTCCACGGGCGAATCGTGGAAGAACCACGAGACCAGACGGCTGCAAAGTTAAAGATTTTGAATTTCCCGCCACTTTCCGAAAATGGGCGCCAACTCAAACCTCTCGAAGGGCCGACGTCCCTCGACGCAGCGCAGGACCGCGACGCGCCGTGACGCGTCCGGCGCGCTCGTGGTCGTCGTATCGTCAACCTGGTCTTCCACCTGCAAACAAAAGCCGTCTGAGGAGGGATGGAATATCTTTCACTACCAATAAAAAACAACAGGACACAGGCAGCTCATTAGTACTAGCCAATACTCTTACTAACAAATAATTAATGACAAAATAAAAAGTCAAAAATGAAACAAATAATTATAATAGATTTGCCATTATCGTCTATCTTGATTTGCATACTGCCAAGTATGTCCTGTTGATGGGTTTGCATTACCAGCCATGGAACAAAAAAGCCATAGGCTCATTATCAATTGATCGTGAATCCTAATCATGAGCAAGTCACGAATGACATGCTCTCCTCTCAATCACTAGTTGCTCACCACAATGACTGCCTTCGCCTCGGCCACGCCCACATCGTTCTTCGCATGGCACGCGTACTCGCCGGCCGCATCCTCCCCCTCCGTCACGTTGATGCGCAGGATCGAGTGCTGCAGGGCGGGAATTCAAACACCCATTTCCGGGTTACCACCAAAAGTGCGCTCATTTTTCTAACCGTATTTCCGCCTTGGCTTACAACAAACAAAACCATGGCTGCAGGGTGGGAATTAAAATGACTCCAGCTACAGTCGCCAATTCCTAATTGAATACTCCTCTTCATAGTATTGATCTGTTATTATTCGGAGGAATAGATACCGTAACCCTGCCTGTAAGTTTCGGTTACCTGATCGGAGAAGCCGGCCGACTCGACAAACTGCCCCCCGTGGGTCCAGTAGATCTGGACGGGTGGAGTGCCGAGGGCACTGAAAATAACGGTTGAATGAGAGCTGATCATCAAAGTGGAGACAGAATGCTTCGCAAAAGTACACTAGTAGCCGCCATATTGTTGTCGATTTTCCATTTTGTCAAATCACAGGGATGCCTTCCCTACTGAATTTCAAAGTTCACTTCCTGAACTTGTCTCAGCAACAAGCCTCTTCTTCTAGGTATAATTCTGCGAAAAAGCCACACGCGAGTCTCATCGTCATCGTCCCTCATCATAATTGTGCTGTGTACGCGCACTTCTATTCCCCCCCCTACACTTCCTCAACTACCCTAGCCATACTCGCATTTCACAAGACTCTCTAACCAATTTGCACTGAAGCTATCTGAGTATGCCGTGCCTTTTTAGCAGATAAACATGTCAATTCAAAAATCGTGTTACTAGGCTTAAAAAGCTCGAGGGCATCTGGCTTTGATGAAAGAATCGATTTTTATTACTCTCCCATAGCTTGCGATAATAACGGTCGACTAGTGGTCATTCCTTTACTCCCTCCCCGTTATCCCCTCAATATTGTACTCAGCCCGTGGACATATTGAGTGAAGCGCCAGTGCAAATCCAGTCCACAGCAGACCACTTAAACAGCTACAGTCCGACCTTCGCTTCCTCCCTCGCCCTTCCCCCTCCCCCTCTCATAAATAGTTAGTCCAACCTCGGTTCAACCGTAATGTCTATGAATAACACGCGCACACTCTCTGTCCCCCCCTCACAAGCTAACCTTATGTCAGAGTTCAGCCCGCTAGGGTTCTCTTTTGAAGCGTTTCCCCAGCTGTGTCTCACTTCCCGAGCTTTGGAGACATGCTAACGTGTTTATGGAAGCGTAAAACATACCCGACAAAAAGCGTCCCAAAGAGAACCCTCCAATCCGAAAGTCCAGCCTAAAGCCCTAAGTGTATGCCTCAAATGTCAAGAGAGCCTAAGCCGCCTAAGTATTTGTCCGTGTGTTAAACTGCCTTTCGAGAGGCTCTCCAGTCTTTCTTTGCCAACCTGTGTTCATTCCTCATTCACGGACTCCCCTTAACAAAAGAAGCGCCGGCCTTTGTTTCATCCCCCCCCCTTCCTGCTCTCCATAGAATGCGCATACTCTCCGTTCCGAGTCTTGTGCTATAGTCACCATCTTTGTAACCAGTGGACTTCTACTACGATTAGCTTTTTCCGGTATCGCCATACTTTTCAGATGGTTTGAAATACGCTTCAACGTCCCCATAAACGCATTGTTTAATACGCACGTGAATACACGCGTAATCGCCTTTCCAGAAAATATTATAAGTGTTCAAAGACTAGCCCGTCATTTCCGCTCTTTCTCCATATTGTGCACGTGCGTTCTTCCCGGTACGAAATCGAAATCAGACCGGAACGGAAAAAAGCAACCGAGACGCCAAATACGGCGTACAGCGAAATTCAGTGCTGTGGAAAGCGAGATTTGGAAAGTTGATCTTTGATCTCTGACCTGCAAAACAGCTCGAAGACGCTGCCCACGTGCACCGTTTGACTGACGGGAGTGTGCAGGAAGTGCGGGCCTGAAATGAGCACTATTATTATTGACAAAAAACGTTCCGTCAGTATTCGCATTCCTACTTCGTCTGCGCTTTCTGCCTACCGCTTCGCTCTCTCATCGGAGTTAGGAATGATGACAACTGATGGAACACTTCTCCCCAACCAGCCGTACATGTGCTTTCCCAGTTTCAAGTGGAACATAAGTAAGCTATTATTCTCATTGCAACACTAGACCGGCCAATTTTCTACAGAAATCTAACTTTTCTATAGAAATAAACCAGAAACAGTGCGACATTCATCCGCCATACAAATCGTCATATGTGCCATGACGCACGCGAAACTGCAGTGTACCGCTTGCTCATCTTCCGTGTATTCTCGTCCTATACATTTCTATCTAATTGGACGGGGTTCACTCCTCTCAAGTTACTCTCTCTATGTGTCTCTTTCATACTTCGCACAATTCCCCCCATCCACCCCCTCAATTGAGATCACCCATGCAGAAGGCTTCTGAACCCGTGGCTTGCTTTGCTGACCCGCCTCTTATGCACACTTTTTGTTGTGCTCATGCCAGATTCCTACCGGTCTTTGGCCTTTCAATAGCAGACTAGCTAGAATTGTTCCAAGCAGGGAAGTACGCGTAGATGTTTACCCTAGCAGATATTTTTTCCCTGTGATAGTATAAGTGCGGATAGATGATTGATTGATTGAATATCTATGAGTAATCCAAGACTATTGTTCTAATTCTAATGCTTTTCCCGGTTCTGCTTCACGCTGCTACGATTACGAGGGTAGTATGCAAATAGACCAAAAAAGCTGAAACACGGCTAGACAGCGAAACAGCCATGCACACTTTATATGGTAAAATAACTTAGTGAACATTCAGATCCTTGAAAAATACCCCCTTTTGCAGTAGTAACCTTCTCTAATTATAATTCCCACAATTATCACACACACAATTCTTTCAAATAACCACGAAGAACCGTATCTCATGCGTATCCTCACCTCCCGCAATGGGCGACGTGCGTGCGTTGCGTCCCTGCCAGGGAAGGCAGCGAATCGGGAAGGCGGCCGGGTCCTGAACGTATTGCCTTGGTTCATGCCTGGGCAGGGTCTGCTGGCAGCTTAAAGCAGTGCTCCATACACAGAGATTCCGCTGTTTAGCTACTATATTGTTTTGCGCGTGAGCTAACCAGTATCAGAAAACGTTGTGCAGTAAGACCACGGTAGCTGCAACCGTTGCGTCTACATTTTCTCTATCTATCTCCCGTTCCCATCACCCGCAATCTCCTTTTCCCCCGTAATTTACCGCACCTCTCTCTATTATTCTCGTGCTACCGTTCGTTTCAGTCCGTTCCACTATATTATGCGCCATCTCATCTCTCCCATCATCTTGCCGTCTAACAAAAGCGAAGCAGCCAAAACGAACGGCACAACAATACGGTGCCGGGACGCCTTTTCGAGGGAATTTCAGCTATTTTTCGCACCTCGAACGATATATTAAAAGAGGCTTCATTTGAGCGCAGAAAATGCGACGGGACTTCATTCAACCCATGCGGATATCCTCCATAACTTTTTCCCTTCAACGGAAATCTTACCTCCAGCATGGCCTTTTTCTGCTACATTCAGCAAATAATGCGTCTACAATCTTAGCAATTGCTAAATATTATTGACGAAAACGTTCCATCAGTAAACTCATTCCTACTTTGTATGCACTCTCTTCATACTGCTCCGCTCTCTCGTCGGAAGTAGGAATGAGACGACTGACGGAACATTTTCCTCAACCATATCAAGAGTTACACAATGATGAAACCCCGAATCGCCAATTCCATTGATCATTCTGTGCAGATTCGCTAAACAAGGAAGACATTGTCTCCACGCTCGTTTTTCAGTTATTCAAAGGTGGTGTCCTAATCGCGAATGAATCGTCTACCCTTTCTCTTTGTCTAAGCATCTTCTCTCTCCCTCCTAGTAGTTTTTCTCATCCCCCTTTCTCCCTCCTAAGAACCTCTCTCATCCCCCCTCTCTACTCATTGTCCATGCATGTCGTTCGTATCGTGCACACCCCACTGTCCCTCACCAGAGCCCTTCTCCTTTTTCACCCCGCTTAGTTATGTTTCATGGTCCCTATTTATTATGACGCTACCGGATCTCCCGCTAGATGTGGGTGGTATATACATTAATAAGAGTATTTAGCAGATCTAGATATTCCAATTTCTACCGCTAGCTACATAGTTAGATATCACACCCACCCCCCTTCACCTTCTCCTCTCCCCAATGGTCCAGTTCCCCTCCGGGCACATCTCCCCTGGACTGCATCATACTCTGCTTGATCGGTCGTCCCTCTTCGTCGCACTCTGTCCATATGTACTCGGGCTCCCGCTTGCCCGTCCCTGAATTACAACTTGCAATTCACGCCCCTTCTTATTTTCATGTTCGCCGGAACAGTATGCTACGTTTAGCATTCTTATCTTAAAGATGGCAACATACAATAGTCTAGATTAGAGTTCGGCTGATGACCAATGAATTGGTTATGAAAGTACAAGACTGGACTGAGACAGGAGAGAGGAATATATATATTTTGTCATCATGCCTACACATGAAACAACATTAAAGGGACATGGAAGCGACAAACTTTTTGAAACCGGATTTGGCAATACTTGTAACATATGTTTCTTAGACGATAATAAAGATTATAGCGTTTGAAAAATATTTTAAAAAATTTCTGGAGCGAGAAATATTTATTTGTTCCGGGAATACCTCGATGCCATTTGCCTCGGTACTATGCGCTAAACGCCGTAAGACTGCGCCTTGGCTGGGAAACGATTTTTAGGATATCTCGCGAAGTAGACATTTTTGTGCACTCTGATTTTGGTTTTTATATTATTTAGGCGATAAACTTTCATATGAAAGCCAATCTTTTTTGGCTTCCATGTCCCTTTAAGGGTGAAGCAAAGGTACACAACTAAGGATGACTCTCCAGTGAAAGTGAGCGAGTAAAAAGATGAATAGTTAAAGTTTAGAAGTGATAAGACGGGAAATGGGGGTGGGAGAGGGGAAGGGAATAGAGGGGGATGTCCAATAAACTTAAAGGGACATGGAAGCCAAAAAAGATTGGCTTTCATATGAAAGTTTATCGTCTAAATAATATAGAAACCAAAATCAGAGTGCACAAAAATGTTTACTCCGCGAGATATCTTAAAAATCGTTTCCCAGCCAAGGCGCAGTCTTACTGCGTTTAGCGCATAGTAACGAGGCAAATGGCATCGAGCTATTCCCGGAACAAATAAATATTTCTCGCTCCAGAAATTTTTTAAAAATATTTTTCAAAGGCTATTATGTTTATTATCGTCTAAGAAACATATTTTACAAGTATAACCATTTTCGGTTTCAAAAAGTTTCTCGCTTCCATGTCCCTTTAATGGTCATCTTGACTGTCATCCTTGTCTAGGAGGGGGGACTAGACTACTGGGACTAGAATGAAGAGACGCAGACAAAGAATGCATTTTCATGACTTGGTCACGAGTCATCTGCCGAACGCTTGTCTTCATCTCTACTGAATGTATAATGATAATTCCTGCTTTTATATCAACTTCAATTTTAAATGACGCTGAACATGCGCGCTGCTGGTTTTTTGCTTCATCTAAATCCTCATAATCTGATCATCCCCCTGACGGGGGTTGTCTACTCCAGACGCAGGATAAAGAAGTGAAGATGACGCTGCGAGGGGGAGATTAGCATTTGCGATATTACATGGAATGCATGGGTGGTGGGAAGGGGACGGGATTAGCAACTTATGAACAGAGACATCCTGGTAGGCCACAACAGTAGTAGAGTCGCTCTGTCGCTATTTCCAGATAGCCAACACCATCCAAAGATCTATGCTAAAGGTGGTAGCGCTTTCGATCTTCGAAGTTCCTGGTCGCAATTTCAATAAATGTTCCCCACCTGACGTGTCTAGAATACCGTCACTTCCCCTCAACCAAGCACTTCGCTCTGATTGTTTTCTCACTTCTCCTCAGTTTGTCGAACAATCGCCATTTCTCCATATGAAAAGCAGCGTCACGAGGTTCGTCCCGATTGGATTGTCTTCTTTCTCTTTTTCCATTCTCTCATTTCGCTCATCCCCTCTCAATCCGCTCAAATGATCTTCTAAGCCGCCCCCTATTCCCTTCCCAATCGCAACCGCGTCATTCCCCGGGCACATTTTCGTCTGCAATTTCCCGTTCCCTACTTGCTAGTTATAATACTTTTCCCATTGCTTCTCAAAGAGCCTATCCTACCCCTGGATACAACAAAATCTCATGATTAGCTGCAGCTGATTATTCATATCTGTCGCAATATTCTACTCTCTCACTTGTATCTACATTTCCCCGTGTAATTATGCTCACCTGCACACAGAGCTATGGACCGTAATCACAGATTCCGACCAACTAGAGAGTATAAATTAGATTTCTCTTACCACCCGACGGCCGGGTCGGTTCCCCAATTGAACTAACCGGGCATGATCACATTCCTCGTTCCAATCGCCTGTCCCGCTTCGCTCTTGGCTATGCAGTGGTAGTACCCAGCATCTTCCTCCAGCGCATTTCGAATAGCAAGAGACGTGCCGATTAGCTGATACTCTGGAAAGGGGATTATTGCGAACAGATTGGCCTGTTGATAGTTTATCGAACTGTTCAATCGCCTTATCAATGTGCTTTGAAGCCCAACTCTCACGGGTGAGTGCCGTGGGACATGTGACTAATCTTCTACCATACTTTGTTTTGGCTACTAAAGATAAGAAAAGCCGACTGTTCCATACAGCTCCCGTTTCGTTATTAATATGTTTTAGATGAAACAGCGTGGATAAATGAATATTCATTTATACACACTGTTATCCGCCCAAACCGGTAAATGAATGAATGAATGAATGAATGGATGGATGTAGGACTAGCTTACTCTGGCTGTTCTGTATCTCGACGCTCGGCGCACGCACCCACGATATCACCGGTTCCGGGAATCCGGTTGCGTTGCACCTGCCAGGACCGTAAATTAGACCGCTCCTCCTCTATTCTCCAGTTTACGGACGAGCGAGGGTGGACAGCAGTAAATTCACCGCTAGAGCCATAAGTCTTGACAAGCTTACCCACACGGATTATACTACACGATTGATATATTACATAACGGTCGGAGCAAATAAACTTTGGTAAAAGGGTTCATTTCATTATATACCTCAAATAGACGGTTTCCCTCGGCGACGCGGTCACGTTCTCCTTTTCGGGCGAGATAGTGGGGGCAGCTAAAGCGGAGATCTCCCTTACATTTAACTATCTTAATGATCGCTGTTGTTCCCTGTATGTACGTGCAGAGGTATATGGATAATGCGTCATACTGTATCTACAATAGCCCCGCACGGTGTGTCAGAGCGCGCAGCTACGCAGCCAATACAGTAATTTCAAAAAACAGCTACGCAGCCAATACAGTAATTTTTATAAGCTTGAAGGATTTTCGTGCCAGGAAATTATGAATTAAGTACTGTAAGTTTGGGCAATAAGCTATTTTTGGAAAGGTACTGTAGGTTTGGGTGGTGCTACGTCATCAAAATGCCGGTCCAGGGTTGCACAGCCGGGGAATAGTCAGCACCAATCTTACTGTATCCACACAAATTGGCATCGTGCCAAGTTTTTCTCTCGCGGCTTAGCGTTGTTGTTGACTACCTCGTTTTTGCACTGCTTGTCTCACCGTGGCCCCGAATACGGTATGTACCGTAACCCAACTCACTCAGAACGACTAGAGCCACCTCCTTGTACGTAGTGCCTGCCCAGTTCTCGGCTCTGCAGGTGTAAACGGCAGCCTGCAAAAAAGATAGAGTAACCCACCAATTACAGAGATACGGTAGATTAGCTCATCTCTAGGCATACGCCTCCTAGCATAACTTATTCGTCAATTAAAGTCGAAATCAAATGTACTCTGTTCCGTTCGGAACCTCACGAATATTCGCGGATTACGGTAACTCACGTGATCGAGACTGACGTCAGGGAAGATGGCCGTGGCCTTGAGCGTCTCCGAGTGGCGATCGATCGCAGCTGAATGTGATCTTTGATCTTTCTAGTTTGATCTTTGATCTCGTTTTTTTCTAGTTCTCAAAATATGGTGACACGACTGTCCAGCTGGAACCGCACATCAAACGGTTGTCTTTTCCTCCCACTCTCAAATCCGCCAGGTTGCCAAGAGCTCTTATTCCCTATTTCCATCTAATGGCGGCGTTTTCGATTCCTTTCTTTTCAACCGTCCTTTAATAGTTCGCATCGCAAACGTTCTAGATGCTACAACGCACTTCAGCAAGTGTTCAGTGCTCATTTCATTCTTCCTTACTCTAAAGATAAATAGCTGAGCCTAAGACCTCCTTAAATCGGCTTCTGTTCATTTTACCATGGTGTTCCAGTTTGCCCTCTAATGCACTCAATCCAGCTGCTAAACCTACTAAGAACCATTAGCAGTTAAACAACACTGTCACGTTCATACTTATTAAGCAGATTTCTTCTAACCCCCATATCTCCTGTAATCTGGTGAAATGCTTTTCTTGCTTTTCTTAATGTTAGCTATGTTCCTGACACGGCAGACTGCCTTCAAGAGGCTTCCCAGCCAGAATACATAAATATCTCCCCCCCCCTTCCTTTTTTGTGCGCAAGGCTTACGAAAGCGTGTGAGACTCCAACCTACCAAACCTTTCCCTTCCCTCCAAATGACATGCGCCATTGTCAAGAGTGTACACCGAGAGCCGCCTAGGGGCGTTTTTGAACTTTGCCTAAGGGCCATAAATGGGCGGATTGTATTTCGTTTCCTTGCTAATGACAGCCTTCGCAGTGGGTCTCTTAGTCACACATACACATTGAAACGTGATGTTTGAAGGAAATGGTTCGAATTACGCCCCCCCCCCCCCGTCAATTCACGGTTCTCACCCATACATCCCCCCCGCAATATTTTGAGAAACGGGCCTACCAGTGTAGCCTACCAATTGAAATCTTGTAGGAAATATAGGCCTACCAAAGTAAAATTCCGAACAAATATGGGCCTACCCCCCGTACTTCGGGTCGGTGCCCACGCATGTTCCCACCCCAAGAATTTCCCGTTTCTTTTTGCGCGAACGCTAAGCTTTCAAGAATGTACGGGGCGGGCAAATCATTTGCCTGACTAGTTCGCGCCGTTTGACGTATTTTCCTAGTCGAAACTTCGATTTAGGCACTATTTCTAATTTAACTCTCGCTTTTCCCGTGCGGGATAGATCGCTGACCCACGCGTGGGTCTTGAATGGGTGGGGGGGGGCGCATACTAATATGCACTCTATCTGCAGCGTTCATTTGCGATCCCCCCTTTCGCGCCCTCTCACCATTCCCTTATCCCCCCGGAAACATTGCGTGGCACCTAGGCGGCATTTCCGACATATACGTGACTACTCTGAATTTCTTTCTGCGTTTTTGATTTCCTAATTATTGTTGCACGTCTAGTGCTTGTCCAGTATGGCACCACACCCTCGCAACCTGAAATGCGCTTCTGCTTGTAGCTATGCTCCTGAGGCCACGACCAGCACAAGCTACATTTATACGGTATGCAGCCATTGATGAACCCTCCACGCATGTGTCAGGTCACGCTCACAGCATTCCAAGCATCATAATAGCGAATAGCGGTTACAGCGCATAGGATCCGATCCTGTAGGCGAACTGGCTAATGAAAAAGTATGAATTTAAAAACTTAAGTTCGTCACTATGAGTTCTAATCTCTCCGAAAATTTGGCACAGATTGGTTCAGCTACTCTTGAGAAAATTCAAAAATGGTGGTCAATTCGCTATTAGACACATTCTTCACCGGGCGGAATGCTGTGCGCTGCGCGTGTAAATGTCTCTTGGAAAAGTTTCATATTAACTGTTGAACGACCGCGAGGTCCGCGTCACATCTGCTTATATCGTATTTGTGAAACATATCCCAGCCGAGTTCTCATCCCACCGATACACTTACTGTCCGTAATGAGCGTATCGTCCTTGTACCATTTGATCTGCGGTTGCGGCACTCCCGTAGCCTCGCACCACAATTGCGCCGTGTCACCCTGAACATTATTACGGTAGGATACTGTAGCTCCTTGGGAAGCAAACCCTCCTTTGGAACCCCAACCAAGGTTAGTCCTGATAAAGGTGATAAACCAGTAACTGTAGCTCCCCATGCTGAATCATATCTCTGACAATAAGAGCAAGAACTAAGGAATGGATGGTATTACGGTAGGTTACTGTAGGGTCGAGACATATTCTTTAAATTTCGAATAGCCTAAGCCGTGCTTAGTTGACGCGTCCGTGAGGATTAGCCTTCTAAGCCTATCGTTCTTAGCTAAGGGCAAGTTTAGGCCGCAAGCCTAAGGTCATCCTCAGATCTACGGAAATAGTTCCAAGCCTGCCAATCTGCAATGACCCATTTCTACGCGAACTGCATTGTAGCTAGAGAACCTTGCAATTTCTTTTGCTTCGCTCCTCGAATTCGCGACAAATTGTATGTTGCGGGTCTTACAATTATAGGACGGATGCATGACTCAGGCAAATGACACACGTACAAAATAGTAGAGTTACGTCGGATTCCGAGGTTTTTAAAGATTTCAAGCTACTAACCTTCTTGACGATGACGTGTTGCGGCTTGTCGGAGATCTTGGGCGGAACTGAAATTATGCAAATTTCTAAAATTTAAGAAATCCGTCCCCTCAGCTAGTAGTATTGATATTCTGACTCAGTCAGAAAGGGTAAACTGCTCCTCCGATAAATACTCTGCTAATGCACTACAGTCCGCACTGCGATTCATGTTGTTGATAGTGCGAAAGGCGCACAAATACGGTTAATTCCGCTGAATTCGGCACAGGACGCGCTGAATTATTCCCGGCTCTGCCGCGCAAAGTTCGAGAGGCTAGCCATGGACTCATCAGTGACAATATTCTGATATTCAGTATCCAATAACCTATTCAACTTCAGCAGCTCGATTAATGCCTGTGGCAGCATGTCATAGTTTGCACTAGGGTCTGGTTTTTTTTCGTCTCGACTTGTTACTTCGTAAGCCAATTCATACGTGATTGCTTACCGGCACCTACCCAAAACCAATGTCCATATGCAATCTTCGTAGAGTGAGCCTAGTAACTCTCGCTACATACTATGTTCCTCTACTCTTCTCATTCGTTCATCCGAATAATTAATGCACTTTGCCCGCCTTGACAAAGGCGGCCTGTCATATACACGCACTTTGTTCGTATTACATGTGTGGGACTGAACGTGCTCTTCCCTGTTCCTTGTAGTGTCATATTCTTCTAAGCCACAAAATCGCACACGCCTCTCAGCGATCGGTTCGACCTGTTAATGATATGTCTATGTAGTCCCTCTTTTTCATAGCTCATATGGTCAGTGTGTCTACCTCACCCCACATTTCCCACCCATAACATTTCCAGCGCACCATTCGCTTGCATAATTTACGCTAGACACACTTGTTGTTATCAGAATTCCGGGACATTTGTGAGAACTTGATCATCTAATATAACCTTGTCTTGCAATTGGCCGTTCAGATATTGTAGCGAACTCCTGACACATCTAGCTCACTGCATGTTTTGTTGTCAACATTTGTGGGGTTTCGCACTACGCCATATTATATGCACGTTCTGCAGAGGAAATGCCACGAACGTTCGCTTTCTTCTGAAGACCCTCAAGATTGCCTTTGACTAGTACACGTCTTTCTTTCATACGAAGCAAAGCTGTTCATTCCTTCTCCATGCCTTACTCTTATTTTGCCCGAACACTTTCGAGTTGGTGGCACTGTGCCATGAGACTATTAAAAGCGCGCGTTGCTTGACTGGGCATAGCTATTCACTCAATCACATTATTCCCCCCTCCAACCAATTCGGCCAACAGGCAAGTAATCCTATTTCTGCTTTATTACCTCACACGGCTCTCGTTCTTCAGAAACGTGCTAGTGTCGTCGGAATAATTGGCTAATAATCTCCCCCCCCCCCCGAGGCACCGCCCCACAGCTTCCCCCCTGAGGGGTCTACACGGCCTTTATTCTACATCTCATCCCTCTTCCTAATCCTTCCGCCTATGTAGCCTTCTCAGAAGCTGATTCAGTCGTTTTATTAGCTCGTTATGGAGGGATGCTGAAACAAATGTCTTCTATGCCCATAATATCCCGGAAACTGTTCGCGAAAGGCAAACCGCACGATTTCCGCTCGCTATTAGTTGTTTCGGAGTCCTTTCAAGAGTCCTTATCGGTGATACGCGCACTTTATCTATGAGCACGAGAGGTTGACCTTCTAAGACGGGAAGACACTTTGGAGCCTCTTCTGTCACCGTGTTCTAGAGCTTTATCATATGCTCATGCTTGTTGCCCCAATCTCTATGCTAATCGTTGAATGTGCAACGATCATCTACCCCTATGTATTTTATAGTACGATTCATAAGAATTTTAATGAATAAGTCATTCATTTCTTCTACACAACTCCCTCAACCCTTTATTTTTTATCCTATAAACTTGCTGCTTTCTCGTAAAATCTCCAATGTGCCTACAAATCAGACAACAATTTTTCATGTTGCCTACTCACTGTCGCCTACAAAACAGCGGCCAATTAACCCAGTCGCATTGCGAAATGATATAACGAGAATGGAGCTCTCATTCTCGTTTTATCATAGCCGTGCGACTCTAGAAGGTCAATGGCTATGCTATTTTCTGTGTTTTTTTCTTGAAATAGATCTAACATTGCCTGTTTTGTCGCGTGTACGCCCTCTGACTTCGGGTCTCTAATCATCTATCCAATCATACACTTCAGATCAACTTTGGGCCCCTCCACTTCAATGGCATCGCTTCTGTGGACCGTTCTGCTGCTCCTCATTTCACTCGTTTTCTCGTCCCTCGCACTACGTAAGTAGACACGCTTGTTAGCTAAATAAGAAAATCAGAGCCTTCCATTCGAATCCGTTTGATGTACTATGCTTCATCCATCTTAGGGTAACAGGCTGTTGGTTCGTTATCTATTGATCGTGAAACGTATTATCTCGCGCTTCTATGTACATGCGCAAATATCTCCCTATCTAACGCAAGCATGAAAATACCGAAATGAAGCTTTTTTTTCTAAAGAAAATGCCTTGCAAGGAGTCAACCCTGCCCAAATCGTCATTTTCCATTTTTAGCCCCCACCCTCCCATTAGCCGCCGTCACTGATGTGATGCTTTGCAATCTTGCGCATTCGTGCTCTCCATCGTAAAAGCCGTTATCGGTCCCGTGTAAACAGAGGATTGAATTTGGAAAGATAACGGTTCGAAATGCAGTGATAAGCGATAAGGTTCCGAGCAAAGATCGCTGTAGTTGATCAGCAACAAACTATATTGTAAGACTTTGACCAAACCACCTACCAAACTTACAAAATACATAGGAGCAAATTATTAAAAATATCATAAAAATGGCTACTGAAAATTTTGCACAGAATGAGCCAGGCTGAACAGAGTAAGCAAACACGAACGTGTAGCCCTTTTCATATATCTCGTGTGAAACACACTTTCAATTGGTTCGATATCCTAAAACGCTTTCCCTCCCAGGCCACTTTTTCTTTCATAAAAGGCAATATCCTTACATTACGTAGTGATCAAAGATCACCAAGAGATCAAAGATCACCAAAAGACCAAAGATCACTTTCCCGTTCCTTCAGCGCACCTCCACCGACCGACCCGATTCGACCCCGACCAGCTCATGTCTGATCTCAACCAACTGCGCGGCTTCGGCAACTTCAAGCCGCCTACGCTCAGCAACTTTGAGAGCTCCATCTACGACGAGGTAAGTAGCTTTTGAATCTCTCGCGCAAACGAAAATTCAAATTTCAGTTACTGAACGACTTCGAGCAAAAGTTCCAGAAGGTTCCCGAAGAGAGGCAGTAGCCGTGCGACTCTAGAACACCCGCATATCTCATTGTTAGTTTGTCCCCGAGCTCACAAAGTGAAATTCCCCACATCATGAACAGTTTCCCTGTCTCGTAAACATTCCACACTACTGTTTTGAGGGAATTTCACCGATTGTCAGCTGTATCCCCCCCCTTCCAACCCCAATTTGTGTGCAAATCCCCCTACCCCCACCGACGAGTTTGACTTCCATGATCTCTACCGATTGATCCCTCGCTATGGCAACCCCTTGACAGTACATGTGCACATTTCCGTAGTTTTACGCCCACTGCTTACGACTAATAAATTGTTGTAAATAACTGGCCTTCGCAATCACCCGAATCGTTGCTATGCTAAGTTTGGCTATATATTGGTGTTGTGAAACACAAGTCAACCCGGGGCGCGCACGCACGACATTTCGCCATTCCGAAGTTTCCCAATGGCAACCGTCTCTGCGTCTCTCCAATCTCCATGCTCTCTTGCCCTTAATTTCTTAATTTGCCTACGAAACTATCCCATGGCGCAGAACGTTGTTGCTCAGGACTTAACGCCATAGACAGTGTATCAGGAAGTGACCCACGGCCATCACAGGCCCTAACCTCGTTATCTGCCTAATGAAGCCAAAGAGCCCGATAACAGCACGGCGATATGTTTGCCTCTCTTGTTGTGTACGGTATCAAGACAGCAGTCGTGGTAGAGCCCGAAATAAGCTAGACAAAAGGAGTGCAATCTATACTTTTCTCCTGATTAGTTCCATCAGTTGTTACGCATGATGCAGTATTTTACAAGAATACTGCCTGGATAGGCTGTATGCGAAAGGATTGTGAGTAGAATTCGGCAGATGACAAGTGAATGACTTGGTCATGAAAGTGAACGAATAATCCGAGACAGAAGAGAAGAATGAAGACAAGCAGACAAAGAAAGTACTTTCACGACTTGGTCATCTGCCACACTCGAATTGTTAGTGTTTCAGACTGTAGCCTAGAGCAAAGTCGGACTTACTTCCGACGTACAACTGGATCTTCATCTCTGCCTCGCCCGCGCTGTTCTTCGCCTTGCACGTGTACTCGCCCTGAATGTTGAAATGGGTGAGGAAAATGCTCCGTCAGTCGTCTCATTCCTACTTCCGACGAGAGAGCGAAGTGGTATAAAGAGAGTGCAGACAAAGTAGCAATGAGCTTACTGATGGAACTTTTACGTGAATGACAGTTAAGAAACACTTGAGATAATTCGATTGAATTGATGCCCTTCGCAATAGCATTTCACTGAAGCATGAAACATATTCTACCAACCCCCGAGTACATACGTGGGTTGGCATTGTTCAAATATTTTTGCCCGGAAATATTCAGATACTATTGGCAAGGAAACGTAAATGACGAAGCGGTATCGATTACGCTTCTAACCTGGTCACTTAGCTTAGCCGCGGGAATGTTGGCACCGGTTCTGTCCTCATTGAAGACGAGGTTGGCAGAGGGATTGAGTCGAGCGCCGTCCTGCAAAGATCAAAGATCAGAGATCTAACAGAAGCATCATGGAAATATAGCAGCTTAGTTGCAGCAACTGTTGCTACATACATGCACCAGTAGTGTCCAAATATATATTTTTGCCAGCTGCCTTCAACAATTATTAACAATAAGGAAAATCAAATGCAGCTTTTTTCACTATGATTTACCCTTATAAGGGCTGCTACCCTCGATGAAGCAAAAACATTTTATGTTGCTTGTTTCGATTGTCATAGATCATGTAGCCTACGTTACACAAAGCGCTTAAAGGATAAAAATATTGCATCACAGTGCTTGCTCGTATGATACATCCAATAAGTGTAAGGGTTTGAAAACCAATCCAACCTGTGACTCTTCACACGCTTTTCTTCAATCTAGGCGGTTTTAACCGGATTCAAAAATGGCTTGGTTTTCAGACCCTAACAAGAGCACAATCCAATGATTACCTTGTACCACACTATCTCGGCCGAGTCTCCGTCGATGCCACAGTGCAATAGCGTTGCCGTACCCTCCGTCGCATTCTGGGCTACCGTACCCTCCTTGGTTACGGTAGGCGGAGCTGCAACAATAGTGGTACACTTGCCATGCCGAAGCCTTGCGTAATCCGTAAAATGCGCTTATCCGGTAAATATTAGAGGGAAACGGATCAAGGCCGGCAACGGAGCCCCTAAATAGCATGGTGTCTCTCACCTATCGACCGGACGTTGTATTCGACGGACGCGTCTCCGGCCTCGTTGGTCGCCGTGCAGCGAATGAGCTGCTGCTTCTTCGGAGCGTGCGCGAGTGTAAGGGAGCCGTCCTTGTCTGGAGGGAAATTCACGTCATTCACACCATAGTGGAATAAAACGATCCACCAGTAGGTACATACTTTCTCAATACAATGCGAGAAAGTGCACAAACTTGAGAGAATTAGAAGTATCAGTTTACTTTACTGAGTTTTGAAGTGATCGCGAAACACGGCTAACAAAAAGACCCAAATGTAACGCTCTAGTTCGAATAGCATTCAGCTTTCCGAATATGTTTCAGCTCGTCCATAAGTACTAGAGTTGTGCTTTTATGACAATGAACCTAATAGTTCCAACTAAAAACTATAGCTTTTACACAAATCGGTCATATCGCCTGCCAGTCGAATGGAAACGTTCATAAAATATATATGCCAATATTAAACTCGTGGCTTCTAATCGCAATAAACTTCCCCTCACCAACGGTGACTCCGTCCTTTCCACTCTCGAGAACCGTCTCATCCAGATACCAGACTATCGTCGGATCAGGGTAGCCTCGCGAACCGCACTAAAATATTATTTATCTTATTTTTAAGGAAAGACGAAGGAACGGGAGAGGACATAAATATTATAAGGCTATGATATGAATATTATGCTGATTGAGAGTCGCAGCGATACTTCCCCACCTTGAGCGTGAACGAGGTATTCGAGGGTACGGTAGTCTCATTGGGCGAGGTCGAGTGGATGGTCGGCTTCACTGAATTTACAAGACTTTTGTAATCTTCAAAAAAGCACCTATCGTATCATGCTTGGCTTTCCGAAATATCCTCAAGGTCCAACCTACCGAGTACTTCAACCGTGTAGGCCTGCTGCGCCGTTCCGGCTTCGTTCGTAGCCTTGAAATTGCAAAGGTCAAAGATCAAAGTTCAAAGATCAACCGACGACACAAACCTGACACACGTAGATGCCCGAGTCGGAGCTGCGTGCCTCGACAATGGACAAGTGCTGAAAAGAGATAGAAAATAAGCCTCCACTAAATTATTTATTTTCAACACCAACCAACGTTGGAATTCGATCTTCGAACACAACAACCACCATGCTATATATTGCGCTTGAAACATAATCCAAACCCGTTCCCAGAGTAGTTTGGTAGATGACCTATAGGGTGCTCTCTGCAGTACCCTCGGTCAGCCTACAATCTTTCCGTTCGGGAGTCAAACTTCATTTTCCTCTTCCCCCCACCCTACATGACTAAAGACCGTGGACCGTAAACCTCGGTGTCAACGATTTCGCATGCCTTCTTATCTCCGCCCTGTATTCCGCTAAACAATGACCATCATTTATGAGCAGTATGGGTGCCACTACAACCCTCCTACATCTCTGGGTCCTCTCCATTCGGCACACTCTCTCGCCCTTCCAAATCTATCATTTCAATCGTCTGCCGTCCTGGACTCCCTGCATTTCATACGCTCTCTCGCCTTGCAAACCGTCCCATTTCAAACACCACGCCTGTTGTTATCGTCAAATGTGCGTGGCCAGCAAATAGTCGTGGGGTGAGCTGATAGCCGGACGTCCTGGGTGGCTTTATAAGGGCCCCGCTGAGAGGGGAAAGGCAGCCTGGCTTAGCCCCCCCCCTCTTACAGCCTCCTCTTTACTGTTAGACCTTCCCTTACTTTAGTAACCTCACTGACTTTAGCTACAGGTAGTTGACCATCATCTACCGGTTAGGCTTCACGGCTTTCATATAGCTAATATCAGAGCTATTTTTAGGATTCTGGATCTAAGATCTTTCAATAACAAAAGAGTAATTCAACACCTCACTTCAGTCTCAACCTTCCTCCAACCCTCCCCCCACCAAAAACCAACCATGCCCCTCGTCATGATGGCCACCAACATGAAGGCGAGCGAGATCCCCGCCGGATTCGAGGTACGACTGATCTTTGATCTTTCGCCAGTAATCTTTGATCTGCCAAGACTGATCTTTGATCTTTGATCTTATTGCCCCTCTTCTTCAGGAGAAGTTCTCCGAGTGCGTTGCCAAGTGCTTCGGCCGCCCCGAGAAGGCTGTGCTCCTTGAGGTCATGCCTTAACTAAGGCCTTAGCCAACTTTTTAAAGATAAAGTGTTAGGGACCCTTAGTGCGAAGCTAAAGTGATCCTTACCTCCTAAAGCTCCTTAACGGTAGCTCTTAATGGCCTAACTAAGGCTCAACTTTAAGATGTGCACGGACATGCGCATGTTCCGCGGTGGCATGGACAAGCACGGCAAGGGCATGCACCTCAAGGTTTGATTTTTGATCTTTATACTCTGACTGATCTTTGATCTTTCCATCAATTGATCTTTGACCTCCAGGTGTGCGCCGGCAAGAAGATCTTGGACGCGAAGCACATCACCGAGTGCGGCCACATGATGACTGAGATGCTGCACAACATGCTCAAGCTCGACATGGACAAGGTAGGTAACTACCGTACCTCTGAGAGATACCGTACCGCCAAGAGGGGTTACGGTAGACCTCAGTAGCTACTTTCGCCTCTGGCAATCTGAGCCAAATTATAGTGCAGTTGCTTCCTCCAGTTGAGTAGAGTTTAGTCTTGCCTCTTTCAGATCATCATCACCTACCACACGATGGACGCATCCAACGTGTACGCCAAGGGAGACACCCTCGACCACCTGCTCGAGCAGCACATGAAGCACTAGAGAGAAGATTGAGGAGGAGGGAGAGCAGACTAGAGTCTACTCTGCTAACTAGAGTCTAGTCTCCAGACTACACTCCAGTTACAGTATCCCCCCACAACCCATTCTCACTTCAGCTGATGAACCCCCTTCTGTGTAAGCCCATGCGGCCCCCTTTCTGAGATTGTAATGTAAATAAAGCCTTTCTGCGCATTCGAGTCGTCGACCGGTACAAGGAAGGAGTGGGTTTCACGTGGGCTATAAATAGGAGAAACAATTTGAAAAGCAATTTCGCTAGCCCCTCCACAAAGCAACAATACACCAGTCGTACTCGCTTTCGGCTATTCGCTCATGGTCAGATCAGTTCTTCCATATAGCTCAATCTGCATCCCTCAGCACTTCATTTTCGATAATAAGATAAAGCAAAAGCTGAATGTCACAAGGGCAAGAAGATGGTGAATTCGGGAATGAGAAGAAAACCTGTGTGTTATCATCATAGAGACTGAATCTTACAATTAGTCAGCCCCCCCCCCCTCCATCCCCTCACCTTTCCCTCTGCCGCATACCGTGCCTGTACGCCAGTCTCAATGCGAAGGCCGTTGCGAAGCCAGCTGAATGGAGGGGAAATTACGAGATCGCTTCCAGAATACTATGCAGAAAGCGTATAGGTATAAGACATTGCTAACAGTATCAGTTGAACCTACAAGAAGACTTGCCAATTCAAAGGCGAAAATATTTCGCTTTTGCACCGAATGACTCTAGGCTATCTGGCATCGTTTCACACGTCAATTTCTGTACTACAATACAATATAATTGTTTAATTATTTTTGTAAGTGGAATTGATATCAATAACGCCGTTGAGTGGAAGACGAGAGCAGAATGCCTTTTGTTGATCACCTCATTCGCGCCTTTCTCACGGCTTTCCTTCACAATCAACTATGTGACCTCTGTTAAATATGAAGTAGAGAGTGAAGCCCAGTCCAACAGACCGCAATCCCGTTCTCCAGCCCTTCCCATACCTGACAACCGGAGTGGGCGTTCCCTCGGCCTGGCACTCAATCTTCGCCACCTCGCCCTCGATCACTTGCGACGTGCCGCCGTTCGTGATTCCAGGCGGCTCTCAAAGTGTTAGTTCCAGTAATTACCCCGCATAACATTCCGAAACATGTAGAATAACACCGAAAAATATAATTTTCAATAATTTTCCCGATTTTTAGTCTGTCAAGATACTCACGAACGATCTGCACGTTGTAGACGAGGGTGTCATTTCCGGCTGTATTCAGAGCAATGCACGAGTAGTGCCCTCTGTCCACGAGAGAAATGTTGTTCATCTCAAGTATTTACAATCTCATTGTCGGCTATCAGACAAATCTAGCGAATACATGAAGCGACTATTGCACTTAAATATTCTCTGAAACATATCCGCGACATAAGATGTATACGATGATTCCATTCGGACCTCGACCAATTTAACATAAATCGAGCTCGAATAAAAAAAATGGTTATTCACCTGGAGGTACTTGCCCTCAGGTCCAATGGTCACTTGGTCCGTATTCTCCGACAGTTCGATCGTCTCATTCACGAACCTTAACTCCATTAATTCTTCTTTTTTAAGCATAATTGAATAAACCGACACATCCGTTATTTTGGCTCTAATTCAATCACTTTTGCACTCACTTCTGAAATTCGGACTGATCTACCGACGGATTTATATATTTCCTATTTCCTTGAACATCAAATAATCTTTGAAAGGTATCTTCCGCGATACAGCAGCTATTAATTGCAGGAAGGTAGAAAACAAAACAACAGAAAATACGCTAAAAGGTCTCACCACTTGATCTTCGGAGGCGGTTTGCCGGCTGCCTCGCACATGAGCGTGAGAGTCTGTCCCGAGGGCAGCTTGGGCGCCATGTCGATGTGGTTACGGTCGATGGTAGGGGGTACTGTAAGTGAAGAAATCAGTACGAGCACGCTCTCATGACCACAACTTATCCGACTCAAAACCACTGTTAAAATTTTATCATCGAATGTTGCGGACGTTGCGTTCGCGACGCCTTTCAAAGCTTCACGTTCTCTCGCCTCCTATACTCTCCCACTTTTGCATACTCCCTCGCTATTGTCTATCCTAGCCTACCCAACACGTCGACATGGACGGAAGCCTCGGCCGACCCGGCCTCATTCCTCGCGGCACACGTATAATCGCCCACGTCGTCCTTTCCCAGGTGCGGAATGTCCAGACGAGCCCCCTTAAAGTGAAAATATAAGTAAACTAAAATCAAATAACTAAGCCTTCTCCTGAAAAAAAGAACAAAAAAATAATGAAAATAGAGCAAGAGCCGGGGCGACAGCCGGATTTCCGCAGACTCGTGAATTTGACACTTTGAGCGGGAATTCAATTCCCGGGAGTTGCCGGTTTCATGGTGTGATCGTTTATGAATATGCACTTTTTTCCTGTTTTGAAAGGAACATCTTTCTTTTCCTCAGATTTCAGATTGAAGACTAGCCTTCATGCTTATCCGCGCTCCTTCGGGAGTGGAGACGATTGGCTGGCCGCCCTGAAAATTGGTAAGTAGTTGATACTAATGGATCTGCATAAAGAACTAATGTTCAGGTTTCGCCAATAATATAAGTAGAGCATGCCATTCGTCTCGTCATTCGGGTCGCCATTCCAGTCCTCTCTCTTTTCATTTTTGATTCGGGGGGCCCCGAATCGGTGCGAGTACGTGAATGGTAAGTGAATGACCAGAGAGGGTGGGAAATTGTCCAAATAAGGAATCTAAGCCCTAAAATCGGCCCTATTAGGGAAAATTACATGACGAATCGAATGGTAATAACTAGAACTCTCATAGTCGTCATTAAACCCCTACACTGGGAAAAGTTTACGTAACTCTACGGAATTGCTTCCCGATGTATTGTCAGAACCGGATTTTTAAAGGAACTTGCGATACATAGGGAGTCCATTACCAAACCCTTTAGGAATGCTTCCTCGAAAAAAATCCTTTTCGGACATTAAATTGGGAAGGAATTCGTAAACATTAATGGTGGTTATGAGAGTTCTGATCACTACCATTCGATTCGCCATGCAATTTTACCTACTGGAGCCGATTATAGGGCTTAAATTCATTATTTGGACAACTTTGCGCTCTTTTTAGTCATTCACGTACTCGCACCGATTCGGGGCGGCCCGAATAAAAAATGAAAGAGAGAGGACGCGAATGAGGCCAAACGACCCGAATGGCATGCTCTAACTATAAGCCGATAATGTATAAGGTGCCTGCCTTGTTCCACGTTAGAACCGGGACCGGATTGCCTGAGGCATCACACAGCAACACGATCGATTCTCCTGCAGACAAGTACCAGTTTTATCTTTTCAGAATTGAATTTGCCTAAACTAAGGATCAGAAAATGAAAATAGAGCTTGCCGATAGCCCGGACAGATGCGTTGACTGAGGTCACCTTGACGCTTGGCGGAACTGCAATTTCATTTCATTTTGACATTTTCATTTTCACTTCAAATCAGTACGGCGTAACCGGCTAATGTAGGTTTCAGTGACTGTATTTACACCGTTATCTTCCTCGCGTGCGCTGGATAGTTAGAAAATTTTCTTTTCAAAAACATAATCATTCCAAAACAATAGAAGTGAGAACTTACGCCAGACATCTAGCGTGAAGTCCTGCTCTGCACTGCCCGCGTCGTTTTCGACGAGACACGACCACCTTCAAGGTTATCGCTACGACTAGGAAGGGGACCACGATGCTATTGACGATCGCAGTGAATGCACGCCAACCCAAGAAATACAAAATCTCTCGATCTTTCCCGACACCACTAACCTTCCGGCGTCCTCCTTCCTCACCGATACGATCTCGATCGTCTGGAAGTCTGGCGAGAACTTGACCGTCGACGTCTCCGTTACCTTCAGATAAGAGTTAAATTCGTCTCTTTTCTTAAATTCCTCCTCGCAAAGAACAAGAAACGGCTATGCTTCATTTACCATCTGCAAGATTGCCTCTGGCCCGGGGATTGCCTCTACTTGCCTCTACTCACATTAGGATGTCCATCTCACCAAAAAAATACGCTTCACATTCCGATACTTATGGAAGCGTGATGTTATAATCTTGGAAAAGAGTCAGAAAGCGAAGCCGTAAATAACTCACGTCCTTGCCGTCCCTCTGCCACTTAATCGTGGGGAAGGGATGACCGGAGACGGGACATTCAAGGGTGATCGGATGGCCGAGATTCGCCCGCGGGAACAGGTCGACCGTCGACGAGTCGATCGACGGAACCGCTAAAACCCGGCTCTCCCCCGCAATTACCGGACGCCTGCTAAATCCCGAAAGCCGGAAAATCCCTCCCTATTTTCCAGAAGTCCTTCAGACCCTCCCCACGCATCTTCCCCGCCCCATTTCCACCAACTCCTCGATATTCCATGTTTGGTGCGTGACACTCGGATTGGGGTTTATTAATGGTGCTGGCACACAATAACCACACGGGGCAACAGGCAACAACAACAATGGACATCACACAGGAACGCACACACACACACACTCGGAAGTGAGCACAACACGCAACGACACGCAAAGCGTAAGGCGCAACACGCCACACGCAACTAGGTGCACCACCACTGCTCAGTTCCTCCCCCGCTACCGTACCCTTCCCCTTCGCGGCGGGACCCGCCGGCATCTATTCCGCCGGTTACGGTAGTGCCGCATGAGGCGGTCCCGGTGCCGTTTCCACCGTTCCCTCTCCCTAACGTCCCTATCGTACTGGTCCCTCATCCGTCTATACCTCTCCCTCTCAAGCCATATCTCGTACTGCCGTCTCCGTCTAAACTCCTCATGGTCCCGCAATATCTCGTAATATTCTCGTCTGTCATCGACCACTTGTTGGTAGGCCCTTACCCTGTATTTCGGGCCTAATCTGTGCTCGGTAACTACCGCTCTAACCTTAAGAATACCCCTAGACTTAGTCGAGTTAAGGTCATTAAGGTCCTTAGGGTCCTTAGGGTCCTCTGGGCCCTCGGGGCATGCCCTACACAAGACGTTGACGTCGAATTCCGCCGTCGTCTCGCCAGCTCGATTCTGCGCAATGCACGTGTAGTGGCCGCCTTAAGGACTTAGTTGATAAGGCCTTAATGGATTAACAACCGTTCCCTGGTAATCCTTAGCTAAGGATGTGCTAAATCATTTTAGGCTTTTAGCCTTAACGGAGGCCCTTAAAGCTTAAGCATACCGTCGGTAATGGAGACAGACGGGACGGAGAGCTTGCGACCGTCGGAGAGCAACTGCAGAACGTAGAGCTCTCTTTGTGACTCGTTTCTCCCGGCTATTTTTCAGCGTTCATGTACATATTGATTGAGAGAAGCGTCAAAGATAACCGAAAAAAGTCGAAAAGTGAAGTGGAGGGACCGTAACGATTTCTTTTTGGTGAGAATTGTTGTTGTAATTTTTGTTGTAGTTTATCTGAAGAAGGGAGAAACGGATTAAGCAAAAACGTGGTTATTTATGCGTTATATGAAACACATATTTTTAAATTGTAGGGTTTTTGTAGATACTTATGCTTCTTCAGACATCCTGTACTTTAGCCTTGCTGTTGTTTTCGCAAGGAAAACGATCGATAAATCAGGCCAACCTTTGTGTTTCCCTGATTGGCCTCGATCGGCCGATGGTCCTTTACCCATTCGATGCTCGAGATCGCATCCGTGTTCGACTGAACGTATTCATTGTGAGATTACTCGTGTTTAGGATACTGCAAAATTTTCCTGTACAATACAGGAAAGAAAAATCCCAGTCTACACGTCTTGATGCGCTAAAGTAGACTCACTCTAATGCACACTTGCTCACTTGTTGCTCAATAATCTATCCTATTCTCAAATTCGCAAAAATTGAAAACTTTTTTTCTCTCTTTTTTTAGCGGGACTAAAACACTTACTGAGTTATACAAAGTATAAGTTGACTACACATAGCCAGCCTGAAACACACCTTCACCGGGCAGGTCAGAATGAGGGCCTGGCCCTCGCGTATGGTCACATTGCCGGGCTCCGTCTCCTCCATCTCGGGTGGAGCTCAAAGTACAGAGTTCAGACTACAAACTACAAACTACAAACCAAAAACTAGACTCTAGTCTGGACTCACTCAACACTTCCAACTGGAAGTCCTGCTCTGCCTTGCCTCCCTTGTTGGTGGCGATGCACGAGTACCTCGCTTGGTCGGACAGTCGGGAATCGTCGACCACGAGCGTTTGGTTGCTCTGAAAATGGGGATTAGATTGATCCACAGCATCATAAACCAAGCCAAAAATGCGACAAATATTAAAAAGTGTAGGTCGAATTTTTAAAATAATTGCGATTTTGCGAATTGTCCCGCACGGAAAACATTAAAATTAAATATTAAAATGTATAAGTGAACACTTTAACATTTTTTTCAAACTTCATCATTGTCTGAATGTGCATTAGATGATTGTAAGAAACGATTTTTTTCCATTCACTAGTTTTTCTCGCAATCAGTTCTTCTGCCAAATTACGATCTTCAACGGCAATGCAATAATTGCTACGGTCCTCTAAAATCGGTGAATATATTCACCTGAGCCAGTGCGATCCTCGTGTCGCTAAAGTCGATGGGTTCTCCCTCCTTGAACCACTCGACCGTCGGCTGAGGAATGCCAGACACTGGGCATTCCAGGGCGAATCGGCTACCTGTCATTGTCGTTCACGATGTCATTCACTTTACTCATATGTCATTTGTCATTGTCATTGTCATTGAGCAGACTTACCGAGAATTGACAGCGGATTGCCGATGATGTTCGACTCGTCGATCTTGGGCGGGTCGAGTACCTGATTTGATCTTTGATCTCTGGTGCGATTTGCTAAATCAAATCCGTCTGTAATATGGGAATTGTGAGCTTTCTGAAGTGAGTGATCTTTGATCTTTCCCCCCCAACCTTGAGAATCATATTGCCTCCGGTAGTTCCGGCTTCGTTTGTTGCCTCGCATCGGTACTTGCCTCCGTCCGACAATTGCGCATTACGGATCGTCAGTTGCTGAACGGGAATGAAGGATTACATACAGTAAGAATTGTGAAAATTTCCGAAATATAATTATAGTACAGTATAAAAAGAAAAATAAAGTATAGCGTAGTACCCGTGCTGCTGTTTCAAGTACTTTTCACCTAGCCTATAAAGCCCTGCTTCACCCCAAAAGGCAATATGTTATGCTGACAACGGTCTTCAATCATCAACCAGAAATGATCTATCGCTATCTTCCATCCCATAGAATTCGAATATTCTTATAAGAATTAGAATCCTGAGCACTACTACAGTAGAGTTGCCTAGTAGTCCCGACTATCCAGAGCATGAACGAGTAAGCACATTCATGGAAGGAGTCAGGAAGGATGCCGTAACCTACCGTATCGTCGTTGGAGAGACTCATCTCGGGCGTCAGAACGAGGCCGTCCTTTCCGCGGAACCACTGGACGGAGGGATGAGATTCGGTGGACACGGCACACGTCAGCGTGACAGGCTCACCCGCAATCACCTTTTAATTAATTAATAATTAATAATTTAGTTTATTTTTTTAATTTAATTTTTTTATTTTATTTACTTCTTACTAAATAGCAAATCACTGCAAATTTTTCATGTGTGTGTGTGTGTGTATCTGTTCCATCCATAACTCTCTTAGAAATTCGAATTTTGAAAAAATTTCAACGAAGACCCCTATCAACTTTTCAATATCTCGGACAAGTTTTTTTGCGTCTTTAAAAATTTTGAAAATTGACTGAGAAAATCGATATTTTTGAAAATTTTCAAAAAATCGTCTACTTTTGTCAGAATACGTTTCAGAACCCGGGGATCATTTTTGGTCAAAAAGATATCAGAAAAAAAAAACTTTGAAATTGTTCGAGGATGCTTTGGCAAAATCAATACTATTATATAATTCGCTAAACGTGTGTGCACTTTACCAAAGAACACGCAAATAGGCGTATTCCAAATTTGCAAAACCTCCCGCTACAAGCGGAGTTCGAACCCGCTATTTATCACGCATAAACCGGACGGCTTACCAATTGAGCTATACCGTCGGGTGCGTTGTTTACTCATAAAGGAAACTGTCGCGACGGGGCGTATTCGCGCCTTTTTTTCGCACTCCAAGCAAAACTCATCGTTCAGATAATGGATATCGAAAGGCATTATACATAGTTCAGATCGATGTGATGTATTCATTTATTTAGCAGGGGTTGTACTGCATTCGGGTAGAGAGGGGGAAAGCTCAAGAGAAAAGCAAATGGTGGCGGGAATAGTTTCTACAACTGAAAGTTGAAGCAAGATAACTATCTAACTGCCTGCTTTTCTTTTTGAGGGGTTCATAATGCGTGGTACATAGGTGCCGATCCCATAGGGGAACTCAATATGCTCCGAAAATTTAGTGTAGATTGTTTGAGCTTTTGAGAGAAAGGAGAATAGTTTTCAATTCTCTATTATTTACACACATTCTCAACCGGGTGGAATGCTGTGGTCAGATATTTTTTTAACGAAAACCGAAGATGTAAAGGAAGTGCAAAAGATTTAGGAAGGAGAGAACTGGCGCCTTTTCGTCAATAATTATTTAGCATTTCTGAAAGGTTCAGGCAATATAAATGGGAAAGGGGAGGGAACCTTTAAAAATGTTTAAAAATTCAGTATAGATGAATTTAATTCGCTGTGTAAGTAGGCAGAGAAGAAGTTCTAAAAGATTCCAAGCGTGTAGAGCAGTGAAATCAATCTTAGCAGCATTTTAGAATAAGTTATCTCATAAGATCAAAACATAAAAGAAAAAAATTGGTTGGGGAAAAGGGCAGGAAAATTAAAATAAAAGAAAGATCGATGTTGATGTGAGGTTGTGAATGAGAGGGAAGGGATCAAAACGTCAGTTTTTCAGGTTCTTTTTTGGCATTTTGATATTATTGCATTTTTTCACTTTAGTTAGTGCATTATACTTGGTTAGGCAGATAATGCACTTGGGACACGCCAGTCGGGCGAAGCGGCGCATAGACCGGCTGGCGAAAAAAAAAATCAAAATCAAATCAAAAAGAAATGCCGCAGTAGGAATACGAACTTGCGTGTGGCCCGGCTAACAAGGCAGGACTCTTACCACACTACTCTACCCCAGCACGCAGCTCGCTGACTTCGGGTTTCGCTCATAACCTTTCATGCGCGCTTTATCGCCTCCACCCTTCTTGATTCATTGCATTCATTCGTCTCTTATTTCTTGCAGCACGTGGTTGGTTCTCTCTTCCCTGATCCTTTCATGTGTATGCATTGAGCCTCCGGAAATATTGCATATGACGTGAAAAAGATAGCTTAATGTAGTTTAGGTATAATGAGAGCCCCACAACCTGCCGAACACGAAAGCTTAGGCGATCCGTGAAGCGTGCTGTGGGCGCCCTGTGTTGTGTGTCCAGGAGCGAAGCTCCTGGACCACATAAGCAGGGCGACCGCAGCACGCTTCGTGGACCGCCGAGTACAGCGTAGTTTTGCTAGAATTATTTATTATTAAATTATGTTAATATATTGTACCTCGTAGACGACGTCGCCTTCCTGCGCGAATTTGGGCGCCGCTGAAAAGGTACTGTAAAATAAAGTTCCTACAGTAAACGTCATTCCTACTTCGTCTGGACTTTTTTGCAGGCCATTTGGTCATAAGATACATAGAATAGGTAGAAGACAGTGTTGTAACATTATATCTAGGTAGTATAGTAAAATGTAGGAAGATGAAAATATGTTTCAAACGGGGTTTATAAGCAAGATTTTTCCCTCACCCCATTACGTTACACATTGAAAACTTGCTTATGTGGAATATTATTCAGAAGCTGCTATTATTATGGTTGAGGAAAATGTTCCGTCAGTCGTCTCATTTCTATTTCCGACGAGAGAGCAAAGCGGTATGAAGAGAGTGCGAAAAGAGAGTGACTGACGGAAGTTTTTCGTCAATAATACCAATGATATCGGGGTAGAACTCCGTCTCCAGCCGACCCGCGTCGTTGACCGCCACACACGTGTACCGGCCCTTGTCTGTCTCCTGAGTTGGTACTTTGATCTCTGATCTCTGATCTTTGATCGTTGATCTCACCAAGGCCTCGTCGATCTTCAGATCTCGCTCGTCAACGATGGAGAATCGCTCGCCAATCATTACCGGCTCGCCGTCACGAAGCCAGTGCACCTCAAAGCCATTTTTGTGTAGCTTTTTTGCATCGTCATAGCCGCAATAAATAGTACGTTCTAGGTCTATAAATAGAGAATATTTCGGCTTCAAAACTTTACGGCCTACCTTGGGAGGAGGGTTGCCGACGACGGGACAGTGTAGCGTAACGGGCTGTCGCTGGACGACATGAGGGGACTGATCGACCGTCTCGGAGATGTGCGGAGGAATGAGGACGGACACCTGCGATGATGGGGTAAGGACACGGTCAAGGGGAATGTCAGTGATGTAATGCTGTTTTTGGTTTTTTTTTGAACGTATTATCTGCGTTTCTTCATATTGAATCACCGATCATTCATAAGTACGTCAATGCGAAGGCTTGGAATCACATAAAAAACGTGAATAATCGCTAGGATACGGTATTACCGTATACGCGGCCTCCGATTCGCCGGCCGCATTCTTCGCAACGCACGAGTACTGGCCGGCGTCCGAGCGTTGGGCCTGATTATCGATTGATTTCTCGTGGTTCAGGTAGTTTAGCTGTTCCAGACAATATGATCTATCGAGATTACTCGCATACCTTGAGGATCATCAGCGATTCACCCCTGGGCGACAGCAGAATGTTTGACTTGTCCACGATTGGCCGGCCGCCACGCATCCAACTCAAGCGACACATATCATTTTACAAGATGTGCGATTTCCTCTCATTTCGACTTTGATAGTTGAAAATGTATGGACAAGGTATGTTCGAAAGCTATAACTCTTTACAGTAGTGGCATCCTCTTATACGTATGGCGTGAAACACACTTCAACCTAGCTTAATCACAACACGCGTCTAATTAGACTAAACTGGTCCGTCCGTTACTTTGATTCCGGAAAGCCCCTGATCTTCGTAAGACGTATCTACTCGTTCCCCTCCCCAACCTGATGGTGGGTGTGGGATGTCCCTCGACCTTGCACTCCAACTTGGCCCTCTCCCCCTCGACCACCCGAATGTCCGCGTTGTGGTCCTGCGAGAACGGCGCTTCAGCGTCGGCATATAAACCCTATCACCAGCCAACAGACGCTTTTGTTAAATACAAAAAGGAAGAAAAAAAGCTTTGAGTATTCGGAATTAAGCCCAATCCACAATCGCTTCCCACTTCAAATCTAGCCTTGAACGAATGATCGATAACCTTATCACCAAAGTGTACGAATGTTCCCCGTAAGGGAAGGACTGCGTGGATGAGGAACGCACTTTGGTGCCACGCTCATCGATCATCTGACCACTCTAGTCATCCCCCCGGCCCACCTTGAACCGCGGTTTGCTGTAGACGTCGACGACGAAGTCAGCCGATACCGTACCCGCCTCGTTCCTCGCCGTACACGTCAATCGTCCCGCATCGGCCAACGTCGCTGACGACACCCGCAGACGGTTGCCCTCAGCTCCTGAACGGAATTCCCCGGATCACTGTAGCCTCACCCCCCTCTTTCTTTAAGATCATCTGGACATACTGATCTTCAATATGCTTTTCTGATTGAGTTCAAAATGAATATGTTGATGCGAAAGCAGCCTAATTTGCGGCGGAGACGTTTGGCAAATGTCGGCTACCGTACCCTCGATGAGCACACCATCGCGGCTCCAGGTGATCTGTGGAGGCGGAGTGCCCACTGCGGGACACGCGATCTCGATCGTCGCATTCTCCTAAATTCTTTCTTTTTGTTAAACAATTCCCCTTTCGAACGGCTACAAACCGACTCTAGCGACATGTATTTTTGGTGCGATTCCCGAGGAAATGTAAGGTTGAAACGTTCTGAGAAGAAGGGAAGAAGATGAGAAAGCCTACCTTGACAGTAATGATGCGTTCTCCATCCTCGATTGATGGGGCCACTGAATTTTCAATATTATGTCTAAGTAATCCGTTCAGGGTTATCAAGTGTCTCAGCACTTCGGCTTACTTATATGCTCTGTGAAACATAGCTAAAACCATACCTAACACTAGCAGTTCCGAACTGTCGATGTGCTCTCCGGCAGAGTTGCGGGCGAGACATGTGTAACTGCAAAGTCCAAAGATCAAAGATCAAACTGCAAAGATCAAAGATCAACGCACGTTCCGGCGTCATTGACGGTCGCGCCTCTGATGTGCAAGTACTTGGAGTGTTCCTGGATCTTGAGTGCCTGCCCGTTTCGTTTCCATTCAATCTCCGGAGTCGGATCGCCCGAAACCTGGAATTAGAGAAGAGAACTTTCCGCGTTTTCAGACCGAATCAATCTCAATCTTCGCATTTCCAAAGTGTGCGATACCACATTTTTCATGCACTTGATTGTCTGAAATGGAGAATGACCGAGGTACTATATACGCGTGAAAAAGCAATGAAACTTATTGACCAAAGGAACTCGCATGCACATCTCTACTAGATACAGAGTCGGTCTGTCTGTACCTCGCACCGCAGTGTAATGTCTTGGCCGGCGATGACCTTCGGGTCCTTCGTCGTTATAGTTGCACGAGGAGGAGCTGGGAAGGGGAGGATATGAAGGGGTTGAGGAGACGGTGGTCTACATGCTCTTTCGCCTCTCGTCTCTTCATTCGTTAGCGCTCTCTCGGGGTGTGCGGTGATGTAAATGACACACTTTATGACAGTGGTTGCCCAACCCTAGTTGGTAGGGGACACGGGAAGAGCGGGAACAGGGACTGGGGGACTTTGTGCTAATCAAAGGGATTGTTGGCGACTTTATGGAGCCAGATGCTATGGGCTGTGAAGAGAAGCTTACCGAAAAAAACCCTGAATCAGAAAGGGTGGATGGGGAAATTGGCTGCATTTTCAACAACAAAAAAAAGCTCACCGGCCACCTTGAGGAAGGTGCTACCCTCGACCGCACCCACCTTGTTCTCTGCCTGCAATGACAGCCTCAAATTGAGATCATACTTCCCGGGATACATTCAGTCATAGTACGTCTCTGGGACCGTATTGCGTGGATCAACGCCTAATTAGGCTCAACATTAGTAATCCAGCACTATATGGGAGTTAATAGATGGGGGAGGTGATATCTCCTCCTTTCGCCTTGCGCCATTCTTTTTTCACTTACAAGTTGCCGAAGCATACTTGTGGTGATAAACATTGGCATTATTATAAGTGCTGCCCTATCTATGCATCAACCCACCTTACACGAGTACCGTCCCTGTCGACTGGTGGTCACTCCGTGCAGGCGAAGAATCTTCCCGTTCTCGACTATCTGGAATACGTTTCACGTCTGGTTTATATTTGAGCAATACAGTTCGGGTTCGATCGAGACTTTGATGACTGGACTAGTTATTACCCGGGTGCAGCGGTAGCTAGATAGCTAATCATAAGGTGATAATAAATCCCAGAGAGAGAGATTATCGGCAAGATAGCAAGAGAAGAGGGAAGCGAGAGATTTATGGCCGAGATAAAGAGAACGCAAATTACTAGTCATTGTGTAACTTACTAATCGCCGGCTGACGAGCAGTTCAACATCTAATGGCTGATCCCATAGGATACAGAACGTTCGGTCAACAAAGTATATGAAGGTTCCCAAAGCTACATTGTATTCCCAATAAGATGCGCTTTAGGATAATACTAAGTAATTATTTACTGATAGGCGATGAAAATATGATATGAATTTACTTACAATGGAATCCCATCTTATTAGAAGAGCCTGGAGGAGCGTGGGTGGTTTTAGGCGAGATCTCTCCAAAGACTAGCTAAGCTCGCTCCTTACGCTCCTCCTTTCTTTCCCAAGCAAAACTTGCTTTTCTTAGGTGTAATATCACCTTTTACTGTGTTCGTTAAGTCTCCCCCAGAACGATGATGAAAGATAGTATTCATAGTTGACAACCACCCTATGGTGTAAAGAGGGGAATAAAGCTTTGTTGGATTGTGACAAAACACCGTTACGAAATTCTTGTACCTCCACATTTTCGTCCTCAAACAGCGGCTTGCCGTCGAAGAACCACTCGACCTTCGGGGCGGGGTTGCCCGAGGCCTGGAGGTCAAAGATCAAGAGATCAAAGTTTAAACAATAATCTGATCGTAAGATCGAAGATCAAACTATAGCGTAGTCGTAAGATCAAAGATCAAGATAGACGTACCTCACACACGAGCTCTGCCGTCTGTTCGGCGACAACGTCGAGGGTCCGGTAGTCCGGAGAGAGGAGCTTGGGGGCGACTGAATAAATTCTCCTTGATTTCTTATTTCCTTTTAGAGCGACAGATTCACCCCTATTCACAGACGCCAAAAAGCATTCCCGATACCTCAACCGCAGCGCGTTACTGATTTATTGTTATTTTATAAATTAATGTTATGAATTAATATTTATAAATATTCCCCACCAAGTACGGCTACGTTCATGTTGGTCGTGTCGGTGCCCGCCTCGTTCTTCGCCGTGCACGCGTAAGCTGCGGAATCGGACGGCTCCGCGTTGAGAATGTGCAGCTGCGTGTTGTCGATCGACAGCTGAAGAGGGGGTGAATGCATCAATATCAGGGGGGGGGGTTATCGGTCACGGGGGGGGAGCTGCTCACTGAATGGCAGTTCCATTAAATTCCTCTTCCTTTCGGCTAGTCGACCATGTTACGACGTGCACGTGACAGGAAAACGGGTGTTATGCTATCTATCGCTTGCTTTCTTTACTTATTGACAATAATTAGCACCGAACAGATCGCTGCTCCGTCTAACATGTTTAATCGCGTCGTGAAACGGATTTGAAGCGGCTTGAGAGCACAATGTTCTAAATGTTAAGCGAACGAGCAAAAATGCTCAGGATACGGTGTTTTCCGTGCGAGAGTTCCTACCGAAATTAGGGTTATTTTACGGCATCTCGTTCGCTTAACATTTTGACTGTTATCAGAACACTGTGAGAGCACGACAAGTCGCAGCCTCATTGAGAGCGAAGCTTTATGAAGAGAGTGCAGACAAAGTAGGAACGACGTTTACTGACGGAACTCATTCCTCAATGAGTATATATGTACTATACCTGTAGCTTGGGACTCGTAGTGATTGGAATTCCGTTCTTCGTCCACTGAATCTCCGCCTCCTGCGCGTCCTCCAACTGCAAAAAAAGTATCTTCAGTTATTTTACGTTTATTTATCTGTTCATCATCTCTTCACAGTGTTCTAAATGTTAAGCGAACGAGCCAAAATGCTTAGAATACGGTGTTCTCCGTACGAGAATTCCTACCGAAATCAGGGTTATTTTTCGGCATCTCGTTCGCTTAACATTTTCACTGTTGTCAGAACACTGTGTCTTATCCTCTGTATTTTTAGCATTTCCTACAAATCTGTGATAATAATAATGCAGATGTCGAAAAGCTTCTGCAATTAACTAGCGAAAGAGCGAATGAAAAGAAGAAGCCAAAAAGATGTATCCTTACCGTACCCCCTCCCCCTCGTACCGTACCCCTTCTCATACAGAAGTACTCCCTTACCTGACACACGAGCGTCTTCGTGTCGCCTGCCTTCACCTCAACATCCGACTCCGTCTGGGCCATTTTAGGAGCTTCTGAATCAACATTAATTCTCAATTTGCGCTGCTCAAGGTAAGTTGTTGTAGATTTCTGCTGTAGTTTCAGATGATCCATGCTGAGATTGACTATGTTTCACAGATGCTATAAATGCTAGTGCCACCCTTGCTTTGCTGCTCTTGCTCTGACCAAGACAACAACAACTCACTCAGCACGGCCACCACGAGGTCCTTCTCGGCCCGTCCCGGCTTGTTCTCGGCGATGCACGAGTATCTGATGAAGTCAGAGATCAAAGATCACATGGTATATGCAATGATCAAAGGTCACATGATAAGTGCAAGGATCACAGATCATAAGATAAGTGCAAAGATCAAAGATCAACTGCCCAACCGTCCGGCATCCTCGAGGGTCGCGTGGTCGATGTGCAGTTGCTGCTTCTCGTTGAGGAAGGTGTACGAATCGGTATCGGGCACGACGAAGGGAAGGCCATCCTGCAACGAATTCGAGGGTTACGGTAGCTTTACTGCTGTGTAAGATACTCAGCATTAGGGCTGTCTAACCGGTTCTTTTTAGGCCATTTTCATGGTTATGTTTCTGTATAGAGTGTGCATTATAATCAGTGAAACCTGAGAAAATGATTGGATTTAGAAACGAAAGAAAAAAAGATAGGATACTTGTCGAGGTCCCTAATACAACCAACCGAATGTATACATTTATCGCAAAAATACAATGTTCGCAAAAACGGTCAGTGAATGACCGAATTTGCGGAAGATGTATAAGTCCAACCAACCAACACCTCCACCCTCTACTCATTTCGCATTCCTCACGTCCATCGAGAGCATAATATACCTAACGACGTCCTCTTTCTCTCCCTATGTCGCCTCACATTTACCTATTTTTCTTTGAGAGGGAGGGAGGTAGGAGGGAGGGAGAAGCCCAGAGAGAGTACACGAGGGACAGTCCTATCCATTGTTAATTCCCGCCTTCCCTCTCTCGTCTTCCCTCCTTCCCTCTTGCCACTCAACTTCAGCCATTCATTCAACATTGAATAGGGGGCCTCAGGGCTCAACGCGTCTCAGGCGAGAAAATGCCCACTGAGGGCTTTACGTTTTTTTAGTCTCGGGGTTCCCGCCCTTTCCAAATTTAAATTTAAATTATATTTAATATTCTTATTGTCATCTTGCACCTCTCATGGTGTTCCATTATTTTTCTTTGTCTTCGCCATCTCGCATTATACCATGTAATCTAGCGGAGAGCTTCTCATTACGGTAATCATGTAATTCCCGGCTCAGGCCATATTAGTATCATCACGTGCTTTGACGCAATAAGACGCCGAACACGCGTCTTAAGACTTAACTGACCGTGAATCGCGCCTTTTGTCTTCGCCTATCGGGAACTAGACTAGCCTCCTGCACATTCGTCCCCCTCCGTCTGAGGTATTCCACTCCTCATTGCTATTTCATGAGCCAGGGGGGGCAGTCGGATAACAACAAATTCTTTCATACGGAAAGCGCTTATTAGTTGGGCAAACGTTGTGCATTATGCACGGTTTGTTAGGAATTGATCAGGATAATACGTAAGCGTCAACCAAATGTACGGCATCTCACACTACATTTTAAAGCTTGAAGAGCTTTTCCATCGAGTCCTCGTAGCAATAAGTTCCAGCGGCTATGAATGGTGTTCGAATGAATGCATCAAAAGGCCTCGGTTGCGGATCTACATTGCCCTCGAATAATGCCCGATCTCGCTGACTACATATGACTAATGGGCCTGCTTTCGTGTGCATTTCGCCCCGGTCACTTTGGCTAATGGCACCGAACGACCGTGAATAAGAGATGGACGGGGAGCAATGCGGGATTATGTCGTTCCGCGGCTCTTCACACTACTGTAGATGTCTTATATTACTGGATTTATTTCATCTATGATGTGTTGTAGCTTTTCGTCCGCTCCGTCTAAAGCGCCCCTACAGAAATATAATTATGAAAGCAAATCGTGTTTATGTTAGCCTTATTTTGTCCCATGAATGAGCATTTATCGTCTACATAGCCTCGAAGTCAATGACGTTCAATATTTTGAGTGATCATCATCCATCTGCTGTGACCGCTTCAAGTTCAGTGCAAGACGAGTGCACGCCAAAAGTGGAGGAATATAAATGCATGCATTATCGCGTCCTCATTCGATAAGAATTGCGCTCGATTACGGTAAGTGCATTTCCCTTGATGCTTTTCCTCGTAGTGATACTACCCCAAATGTCAGCTCAACTATCTTTTAACGGGGATAATGCTGATATCCTTTCACAATGCCATTTACGCTGTGCTATATTGCGTATTCATCTCAATTGGAGCGTGAAAGGGAGGCATATTGAGAAATGATTCATTTCTCGAAGGAGGATAGCAAGAGTTTGCGTTGCTCTTGAACGTTAGGGTAAGCTCTGGAGGTACTGTTTACTCGGGTCGTCCTTAAATAGTCCTTAAATATACTCTATGAAGCACTCCCTATTACCTGTGACACTCTACCATCTAATTCTGCTTTCTCAATCCAACTTGGTTCCTTAAAGGAGCCGGCCCACGAGTACGGTAGGATTTGAATTCCCGCGCTACCCTGATATTGCAATTTAGGCCTTTCCGCTCATCTTTTTCGATCGTTCTTTTTCTGAAGATGATCGGTATAATGTGAAAAATCCTTTTGTCAACGAATTAGAGCTGTATCTCATCTCAGTCATCTAATATATTCGATTTTGTAGAAAGCGCGTTGCTCTTTGGACCTTCAGTACTCCGCGGAGAGTGAATGAAATCGCATAAAACTCGGAATACCCGATCAGGATGATTAGATCTACTGAATGACGTAAAGAGCCAAAATGGCCAGATACTCGTGGTCCGGCTCCTTTAAAAAGTTCCTCAAACAGCAGTTTGCTCCAAACTTATCGGTGCCTGTTCCAGGAAACGCGAAAACGTCCCCCCCAAGTAGGTAGAATATCTAGGTATATCCTTGCACTTCATCCTCATCCCCCCTCTTGGGCTCTGTTCCCTTTTGTCCCACCGTTAATTGTTCAATCTATCCACAAACGAATTGCTTTCCTTTCGTCTTTGCGTGCACAAATTACGTTAGAACAGAGCGCATTTGGGAAGAGAATTGCCAATGACTCATGAAGAGACCTGGAATTCGAAAAGCGTATTTTGCCTTTGCACAATATTTAATGATGACGAAATAGCTCAGCCTGTATCTATAGTATAGTACAGTATACTGGCAACTCTGAGGTGGAAAACCAAAATAGACGAGGCTAATACGACGAAGCAGAGGCTATAAGCAACAAGCCACTTCGGCTGATTGATTGATAATCAGGTTACGACGAGGCTGTTTTGCCCCCTGTGTTCGCTCTACCGTATCCTGCAGCTATAAGTTACGCCTCTGAGGGGTCTCCTTCCCTCCCTCGTAACTCTCTCGTAACTCTCCCCCCCTCTCCTCTCAACTCATCGGAATCGCGAACTGAATGAGAGATGACTGTTGTGTGTTCCCCCCTCATGCTTCTGTACGAAAAAAGATGCCACAAGGCGGTTATTAGACACAAGCAGGCACACAACTCATTTGAGAGGGAGAGAGCGAGGGGGATATAGGAGGGGGAGGGGGGGAGAGGAGGGGGAGGGCAAGCAGAGAGGAACACAACACTTCCATGGGCAAGCATGCCTGTGTTCACGCTATTCAGATCGCAGGAATCTGCTCCTTAACTTCCCTTAGCAAACCCCCGCATTTGTTGCGTTTGATGCTGTATCATAGCGCAACTCTAATAGCGAGAAATCGCTTGAAAGCTCGAAATTAGGCAACCCGAGCAATCCAGTTTAACTCCACTAAGTTTCGAATGCGGTGCAAAGGTGTAGCAAATAGAAAAAAATCTCAATGATTTTGGTGCGAACTCTCGTGTGAAGACTTTTCGTCGATAAGCTTTATAATTTCTAACTAATGAAACTGCAATCAAAGCATCAGACTTACTCAAGATGCCGATAAATATCGCATCTGAAGCATATTCCAGCCAATTCGTCTGTCATAAAGTGCCCTCCACTTCACCTCCCTTCTCGCCCCCTACATTCCATTGTACTTCTCCACCCTTCTCCCCCCCCCCTCCTTTTCCTCCATTCATCCCCCTCTCCTTTCCTAGATTTGTTCAAGTTTCGAGTGCCACCTCCCTCCTTCTCCCTCTTTTCCCCTTCCCTTTCCTCTACTTTTCCCCTCCTCAAAGAGTTGAAGCGTGCGCGTTCACACGGATATACGCTTTCCCGCTCCTTTCACCTCCGTCGTCTGCCCCTCCTTCCCTCTCAACTTGAGCTCCTTCCCCTAAAGGGCAGAGGGCGGCATTCGTAAGGGCAGTTCATTTGTATTCAAACCGACTGGAATCTCTTAATGTGCTTCAGCGCTGATATTTATATATTAATCACATACTTTCTCGATCAACTCCAAGTTTCCTCTTCTAGATCATTTTAATCAATTTATTTTAATTTGCTTTGGCAAAACTACCGTTATATGATACGTATTTGAACCGCAACGACTCATCTGTAAAACTCTTCCATTCACTCTCTGCTTCTCACGCTTACGTTGCACGATCAATTGATAATGAACCCATGGTTTGTTATCTGTTCGATTAAGAGGAAGGATGCATTAAAAGTACCTGAATCGTAAACTCTATTCCCCTTCAATTCCATCCATTTCGATGCCATTATCCAGAGGGACGACGAAGTCCTCATCTTCCCTCCATTTCATTGTTATTATGACTACTAGGGACGACGGGGAGATGGAATGAATACTAGAATGAGGGAGGGATGGTCCCTCCCGTTCACATAGGGAACTAACAGTTAGGACTGGGATGGGAAGCAGAGAGAAGCTACTACTTTCGCGTGCTCTTCATCTCTCTTTCTCCTCATTCTCCTGCACTCTCTCGCTTACTGCGATCGAATAGTGATATTTGTTAGTCGCACTCTAATGGGAAGCTGTGGTGGCGGAAGATTGCTGGTTCAGAGACTTCATTAATACCTTTTGTTCCCGTATAGCTTGATAGCTAAACTTCTTAGCTATCAAGTTTTCTGCCTAGTTTTGTTACAGTATGGTCCCGATCCACGGTTACTATCCCCCCTGTTACTAAAAGCTGATGAAGGGGAATGGCCAGAGTGAAGAGACATGCTGCGAATAAAGGGGTGTGTAACACAGCATCCATTCCTCGTCTTTTCCCCGTTCGACATTTGAGTGGTCGCAGTTGGTGAGAGAAGCTCCTCCACTACACAGACGCTTTTACTGCCCCGACAGACGCATGTATTCATTCCGCTGAGATCAGGCTGCAATACTGACCGAATTCAGCATTTTGGGGGGAAACAAAAGTGAAGCGCTCTAGGGAAAGCCCCTATGTTGTCATGTACTGCGTCTAGCAATAAGCCACATTCATTCGCTTTCTTTCGACGCTCGTAATCTATTCATTATTTCTTCCGTGCTTGAAGGACCATTGACAACGTCGACCGGAAACTATATTTAAATGCAGACACGTATTTATTTATTTATTGTAGATAGCGAAGCCTGGTGTAGCACTGCTGATCTCAAACTATAGAATATATATATCTACGGTGAAACATGCTTAAATGAGTTTTTACCGCCGAAGTCAAATTCCGAGGAACTCAGGAAAGTAGCGTATATAGGTATCGTGTCTCAAAGTAGCGTATATAGGTATCGTGAAACATATTTAAAGCAGTTTTGCAGGCCTGAACGTAATTTCGTTCTAATTGTAAAATTCTGACTGCGACAGTTGCCACATATTCTCCTAATCGTCCGTTTTCTACTCCGTTTTTGACGCTCTTTCGAATGGTACATGTCTCATTTGAATCCCTTTCCGCGAGGTCAGACCATCTCGTTGTCAGTGCATAAGATAGGATAAGATTTGTCCGTGTCATGCCAGGGATATGCTTTAGTCATATTGCATGTCGATCATGAGAGACGATCCGTGCTTATTGAAAGTAGCCCTAGATACATTATATTATGTGCTGGTCACCGTATCTTCTTACTGTCACAATACATGTCTACTACACTCTGGACTCTAACCAAAAGCTAAGCCCTAACAATTGCTCACTGATCTCTGCAGTCAAGTCATCCCTTGAAGGGACTCCCCTTCTCCTCTTCCACCCAAAGCACCTCCCTTCCATCTTCTTCATTTTCCGTGTTTGGTCCGAAGACGAAAACAGCAGATGTTCTGTGCGCGCGCGCACACCACACACATACACACACAGTTTATTTATTTGTGTGAGTATGTCTGTTTGTCTTCTGTTCGTCGGTGGGTCTGTGCGAGAACATTACGACTAACAATAGGATGGTTTATAGGATAACGCCATTTCGCAAGCATAGAGGTGACTAAAATGTGCAGAGATGGTAATGTTAGACATGTTTCCCAATGATCTATCGCTTCGCCCACGTGTCACTGCGGATGAATTACCGTCTACCTATCCAGGCCATAATCTATTTTGTCTGTCTGTCTGTCTGTCCGTATGTTCGTCTGTGGTCCACGTAGCAAACACAACAATAAACAATTAGCCAGAAGATGGAATGAAGGGGGGGGAATTATTTATGACTTTCCCTATGTGCGACGACGGTATTGCATCCCGTTTTGTGTCTCTTGTAAGCTTTGCATTATAGCAGGATGAGAACGACTTTCAGCTGTTACGGAGCTGCCCACAATCATCTAGAGTATTATATCTAGAGGTTTTGGAGCTTATGCATCACCCAAAGGATAATTTTCTCGATTATCACTTGACCGTGAAGCATACTCATCAAAAAGGCCCAAATCGAGCGCTCTGCTTACATTTAGTTTCACCCCTTTGGAATTCGACAGATTCGCCTCCCCATTCATTTGTGTTCACACATGTTCTGCCATCCTTTCGAGCAGAGAGACCAGGCGATAGTGAGAGGGACGAGAGAAACATAGAGGGGCGAGAGAGTGTGCGGATGGAGGAGAGCGCAAAGATGGAGCGAGGGAAGGGGAGAGGGAGAAGCTACTGAAATTGATCACACGCGCCGGTGTTCGGAATCGCATTTCGTGTTTTGCGTATTCGCTATTTGAACAGATGTACGTAGACAAGAGTTGAGCATTGGTCAGTGGGATGAACTTCGACCCTCCGTCAGTTCATCGTAGTCAATCCTCCGTTATATCATCCTGCCTATGTGTGAGGGGATGCACCGAGTTCGTCCGTAAAAGAGGATTTTTCTCCAACTCGTCTACCGCCTGTTTCACCTACTCTATAAACCCATTGTGATTTCAAGCACCATAATTTTAGGCTGATTAATCTAGTTAGATTTAAAAGTGCTGCTAGATAATATTGATATCGTGATGTTATCTCTTCCCCATTATGTCCGTGCATAGTCCTTACTTTATTCTATGACCATGCCCGAATTACTCGTGTCCCTCTAATGAAAGAGAAGAGAGTGAAGGGATGGGGGGACGAGGGAGGAAAGATGATCCGCCCTTTTCCCTCCCTCTATCTTTCAACGTGTGCATCTGATTTCGATACACACTTTGTGGGAAAAGAGAGGGGAGAGGGAGGGAGAGTGAGGGGAGAGAGGGAACAAAAAGCCTGAGGCAAGACAGAGAGGGAGAGACATGTCGTTTATTCCGTAACGTCTTCTCCTCGCTTCCTCCCTCTGCTGCCCCTTCTAGTGGGGGCGGAGCGCGCGCTACTCTCTCCCTCTCCCCTATCCCTCTCCCCTCCCCCTCCTCCCAGCTGACTCCCTCCTCTCCCTCCCATGTCTTAGTGCGAGTCGGCTGCCCCTCCATGGCCTCTCCATACCGACGGAAAAGGAAGCGACGACTAGCAGAGGTTTGTTCGAAAACTTTCATTTACTTTTCTTTCACCCGTTCTACGACCTTACAAGCACCTCTGCGTGGACAGTAGAAGCTTATATATAGTTTGTGAAACATAACCAAAAACTTGCTTCGTTTCCGGCTCCCTAGAGGTTTTATATACTCCAGCTTTCATTTTTTTGCAATTTCACGCATTACATGGAAACATCTAGCTGAGGTTGTCATCTACCCGTTATCTCACAGAAAAACGCGCATAGTTCGGGAGCGCGATTGTAAGTAAACCCCCTTGTCCCATCGGCAAACAACATCAAACCTAGTCGAAGCCTACCCCCCCCCCCCCCCCGGACCTCCCACGATAGTGCACGCTCCATTACGAAGTTGCCAGTGAATCGCAATGAGCGCGCACGCTTCCAAGCTAGGCCTTGGATTATGACCACCCAAAGAGGTTATATTTGAAATTGTTGAATTTGGCAGATTATACATTTATCAGCCATAATCCAAACTCTCCTGCTATATATGATGCGTGAAACATAGACGATGCGGGTAACCACAGTTTAAGCCCTCCTATTATTGGAGGAAAAGTAACGTTGAGAAATCTTTGCAGCGCCCTCCGCTAAATGCAGTGAAACTCTCTTGGCAAAGTGCCAGCTTAGGCTAAAGCCCGGCTCCGGCTGAAGTTTCACGGTGGTTAGCGGAAAGAACTGCGCAGCTCTCTCAACGTTCGCTTTCCTTCAAAATAACTAAAGCTTACACTTATTAGCAGTTCGCGAGTTAGCTTCACTTCCATGATTGATGAAAGCAGCATCCCGCTTCTTCTTAGGGACACCTAGTGGCTAACCTAACTCCAAGTTAGAACCTTAAGTTCTTTCTTAACCTTAAGGTATTCCCCTTGCAGACGCTCCTCATCCCTCCCCTGCTTCCCCTCCTCCTCCTCCTCTCCCACTCCACCCTCGTCTCCGCCTGTTCTGAAGGCGACGTGTGCTCTGAGAGCAATGCCTCCGTCTGTAGGAACGGAACGTGAGTAGATTTATATTTATTTTATTTTATATTGTTATTTTATTTATTTAAAGCGCTTTCAGCGGGGATATCATTAGATCGGCTACGCTTCTTAGCGCCTATTCGATAACGGATATGAATTGTTTGATAATATATGCCGACTCTCTATTCTGCACAAAGCGAAAGGCTAAACACTGAAAGCTATTTTGTCGCCATATATAGGCTGCGTGAAGCATAACTCAAACGCCTCCCCATTCATTCCCGCGCTATCCGCTGCATTCGATTAGCGTGCCGATCGAACTCTCTCTATCATTCTCTCTCCCCTTCTTCCTGGCTTTTCCGTCCTTTTCGCGTCTGTCCAGCAATTAGCGCGCAATTTGTAGCCTGAGGGGGGAAGGGAGAAGCTGCCCTTCCCTTTGAGGTACACCGAGGGGAAATAGGCAAGACTAGTCTCGAACAAAACACCGCAAACACTGACATTTTGCACTCTTCTGGAAGCTTAGCTGTTGTGAAGGTGTTATTGACGACGAAAGTCCTGTCAGTAACCTCATCTACGCGTAGCTTGAGCTCTGTTAATGCAGCTTCGCTCGGAAGTAGGAAAGCGGCTACTGACGGAACGCTTTCCTCAACTTAAGCGCATAGCCTGTGATAGTATCGGAACTAGAGCGAGGGTGGCCTGAGGGGGGTTAGGCAGGGGAGGGGAGGGTCCTGGAGGAAGGAAGGAAAGAGGCTCGTATTTCGCTGTCCCCCTTGTTCCTGCCCGTAGGCGATAAACTAGCGTTGGTAGGGTCCGAATCCCGCAACAACCCCCAATAAAGTGATCAAACTGCGAAATGTCTTTGAATAGCTTCTGCAAGGAATCTTCTGACCAGCCATCCTCTCGCCTTCCAAATCCCGGAAATCTGTTAGGCCCCCTCAGGCAGTCTAGCCTCGTGCTGAGGCCAAAGCGCAGCCTTAGGGAGAGGGATGAGGGGCTAAGCCCCCTTAAGGTTCTTAAGGCCCTTAAGGACTCCTCTTAATCCTCCGGTCCTTATTACTTGGTAACGTTATCCGCTCTACTCTCGCTGTGCGTTTAGCATTCTCACGGTAGGCTTTCGTTTCTATCGGGAAAAGCTTTAGCGTATTAGAAGTCGAAGACGCTTAGTCCTTGGCTCTATTACATTTGCGTGTACCGCTTTCTGCCGTTTCCCATTTAACAGAAACACACGTGGACGCATGTAGTACATTGTGCGCGGGCTTGCTCGTCGTACACACACACACAGACAGAATGTTGGGCAGACAGACCGACCGACAGCGCGACCGCGCGTTGCTTCCGATTTCGTGTTGAGAGCTTGCCCCCCTTTGCCTCAGGGGGCATAAGGAAACGATGGTGCCTAAGGCCTTAGTTCCCTGACAACGACACACCACTTTTCACGGTCGAACAGGGACCGGGAGCCACTTCCGGAAATGTTTCAAGTCCGGTATATAAATGGTGTGAGGTACCTACACCAATTCACGAATCTCCTCTACAACTTCAAAACGATATCCCTTCTCACAACTGAGACACCCTCAGTGTGTCCTCAGCATGCCCATATTGTATGAGGCTTATTAGGGGGTAGAGAGGGAGTTGTAGCTGCTGCACTCTTGAGTCTCTCTGTCCATGGATAGAGGGAGAGAGGAGAGTGAGGGGGGACAGAGAGTTCCTAGCAGAGTTATCATTAGCCCCCAGGGCAGGTGCACCTCTGTCTCCATTCTCAGCTGCTCGAGGGGAACTATGGCAACCGAGGCACTGCGCATCGTCTGCCTATTATTATCTAAACCGTATTGTGGAACTAACGGTTTGAGAGTCTCAATAGGCTGATATACTCTTGCTGAAACATATCCCAGCCGGGGTCGTGGTTCATCAAAACAGAGCCAAACTGCCTGTTACTACGTCCTCTTACCTCTTTCCGTATGACTGGGAAAGGGAAAGGGAGAGGGGACCACTTTGTGGTTTATTCATACGCCCCCCTCCACACCTCGACGACACTTACTTTCACACTCTCTCTGACTGCCCTCTCCCTCCCTATTACCTGCTAACCCTCGCTCCCTCTTCCTCCCTAGTTTCTCTCCCTATCTCTCAAAGCGCTTTCAGACAGACCCCCCCCCCCCTTTTCGCCTCTTCAGAGACCGATTCATTCCGTGAATATGGAGGGAAAGAGGAATGAAGGAATGGAAAGGGAAGGAAGAGAGAGAGGGACCGCGTCATATTTTGACGCCTTCGTCTGAATCACAAACGTATAGGGGGGAAAAGCCGAGGAAAGATTTGTTACGAAACCTATATCTACAGAGCGAAATTTCCCCACACGGTGTGACCATGGGGAATATTCCCCCCCCCCCCCGTCCGGTTGGGGAATTTCGCACAATGTATCACAGAGGAAAGGGTGAAGGCGATGGCCTGGATTTCTGTGCTTCCTTGACTTCCATTTAGACTACAGAATAATGTGGTACCTGCCCGGTTCTAATGACTCTAGCTGAAAGAAAAGGCCCTCAGGGCTAGGACTCCATCCCCTCGAGGGCATTGTTCCGGGCACAATGCTAATGGAGCTGACCGAAGGGTACAGACGGGACTACGGGAATGGCCTGGCCTACTACAAAAGTAGAATATGGCGTAGGGGAAAAGCTACGATATGAAATGTCCCACCGCAAGCCCTTAGAGGCTTACCTAGGAAACTATTGCTGCCTCAAGGCTACAATATTGGCTAAGGTCGTTAAAACGTGCGATAGTCTTCAGCGCAAATAGAGGCAGTCTGTCAATATCACAGTGTTTAGCGCGGTTTCCGTCGTGATACGTTAGTATAGCAGAAGATATCAAAACAAGGAAATCGTAAATATTAATCTATTTGTCTGTTTGTCCATATTGTGTCTGTCCGTCTGTCGTAGTCCTTTTCTGCCTATGCCTCATTCTCCCGTTTCCCTCTCCCCTTTCCCTTCGCTCCCAAGGGGAGAAGGGGGGGGGGGAAGAGGCGATCATGACTCATGTGAATGGATGCGCGCTCGCACGTCCACTCATCCTCTCCCTTTTCCCTCCTTCCCTCCCCCCTCTTTCCCACTCCTAAGAGGGAGTGAGAGATAACTCGTACTGCCATGCGTTACATGACAGCCGATCATAGTGCTATACGGAAGAAGTTTGAAGGAGCGGGACTTTCACGGAAACATAGGTCATACGATTGACACTGCAGCAATTCATGAACCGCAAAATACATTGCTTACTCTCGTATCCTCTTTGTTGTATAAACCCCGGCTGAAACCTATTCGATCCTGTGGAGAGAATGGCAGGTCTGCCGCACAAATCACGACATGAAGAATGCACGAGGAAGCATGAAGGGTGGGGGAGAGAGAGGAGGGAAAAGAGGAAAGGCTAGTAATTGCATCTCGCACCCTTCCCTTCCCCTCTCCTGAATCCTCTATGTACTACTACTCCCTCTCCACCCGCAATATTCCGAGAGACCACCCATGAAGATGATAGAGGGGATTCAGGGATATTATTGGAGGAAGACGGACGTTGGCAAATCTTTGCAGCGCACACCGCTAAACACACAGTGAAACTCTCTTGGCAAAATGCCAGCTTAGGCTAATCTCCGGCTCCGGCCGAAGTCTTACGGTGGTTAGCGTACACAACCGTGCAGCTCTCTCAACGTTCATTTTCCTTCAATAATACTATAGGGACAAGTTACCAAGGAGTAAGGCTATGGGACGAATTACTGAAGAACACAGAACGGATCATCGTAGGGAACGTGGCTGCACGGCAGACTATGATTGAGAGTGTGCTTGTTACTAGACAGAGAAAGGTATTAGTCGAGTGGTTCGCTGAGCGAGATACTCCTCATCCGCGGGGAAAGGCACGTATTGCCTTGAAAATGTTGAGCATAGCACGATTTGAAGCCTCACAAACTCCATACTATAAATAAATGTATAATAATATAATGCTCAGCTGCGTCTCGGCCTGTTCGCTGCGTGGAATGCAGGAGTGCGCGTGCGACGTCGAGGAGGACAACTACTGCTACCTGTGCTGTGGCAGTGCCGAGCACACCTGCCTCCCCGCCCACCATCACGGCATTCTGAGGTGGGCGATATGCTAATTAGGGGAGGATATGCTAATGAGACTAGCCCGAACCGTCCCGAGCCTCAGAATGCGTTGAAGATGTCAGCCTCATCCGATAATATTATCTAATCCTGGGGGGAGTGTTTACTGCTGTTTTCCGCCCCCTTATGCATTCTGTAGCCAGAGCGAAAGTCGTCTGCCTGTGGTCAGACCATAAAAAGAAGAAGGAAGAGAAGAGGGGAGAATGCCATTGTGAGTGGGCCCCTGCGCTGAATACTGATGCATGACTAACAGTCCTACAGGTTGAGAACAATATCTCTTCCCCATTACCCCAGTTCATGATGATCTCTCTAAAAAGCTTGAGCTCCCTTGGCTCACTTGCTATGCAAATTAGCCTACGGTGGTTAGCTTGCTTAGATTGTTCGTGCTACCAGATCACGGGGTATACGCTATCTCTTCAAAGAGAGAGAAGAGGGCAGTCCATTCTCGCCTAAGCCCTCCTATTCCCCCCGTCCATCTCGCAATAGGTGTCAGTCGTCCAGTATATATAGAGGGGGGAAGAGAGGGAAAGAAAGATTGGGCGAGGTGATGAATGATCGAGGCCATCAACTTCTCACATCTCTCTCTACACACACACAACTGCCCACTCCGTAATCCCCCCCTCTAATCACGCATCAGGCCTCAGATACCCACACACTACGCTAATGTATCCCGACAATTTTCATAGTTGTAGTTTGATCTCTGATCTTTGATCTCAGGACGAACGGCGAGCGCTGGGAGCGCGAGGCGTGCACGCGGTGCCGCACCAACGGCGAGGAGCTCGAGGGTGATCTTTGTACTTTGATCTTTGATCTTTGATCTTTGCCCTCTTAAAGGGAGGTCCGGTGACAAATCGCTTTAGTCGGCGGGCGAAGACTGATCACCGGGTCCGGCATGATTGCACACCTGTTGTTCTAGGCGAAACATGCTTAGTGATCAACCAAGAGTGCGTTAGTTAGGGACCGGGGACTTTAAGGTCCTTAAGGCTAAGAGCTGAGATCCTTAAGGCTAAGGCTTCGTTAAGGTTTGCCCTGCGACGACATCGACCCGAATCGGCTGTGCCTCGGGGGCAAGTGCTCCAATTCCGTCTGCCACAACAAGGTCTCCGGCAGCTTCTGCGATCGAAAGTGAGTTTTGCTTTTTGTGAGGTGACTCCAAATTACCAAATGACGACAGGACCCTACAGTTAAATAACTTGCGTGAAACATGGCCGTGCCTGGCATGTAAGCAATCGGGATGCGATTTCACGCTCGAACGCGCGGTAGTTTCCGGGCCAAAAGAGAGATTTGAGAGGTTGAGAAACGTGTTCGAAGTGGAGATAGGGGGTCTAGTGAACGTCTACGATGCTTCTTTGCGAAAGACATTACAAGGAAGATATGCCCATGCCCAATTACAATGAAATAATGGTATCGTGGGGGAAGGTTGGGTTGTGTTTCACGGAGCATATAAGAGGAGGTCAGGGTATCGAGTTGTCTTCTGTCTGTGGTCGAGTTGTCTTCTGTCTGTAGTAAGTATTATTGGCGAAAAAGACCCTTTTCTACTTTTTTAATAGTAACAACCATGTGCTCCCAGTCTACCGTGTCTGTACTGTTGACCTAGAAGGTTCAGTTTTCGCCTATACGTATAGATATGTGCACTGTCCTCATCGACACTCCTCCCTTTCCTTCCTTCCTCTTCTCTTCTCTTTTCTCATGCCTGCAGCGGGGGCCACTTATTATGTCGAGGGGCAACTCGATTTCACGGGCCGCACTCTTCCCTAGGGGAAGAGAGAGAGCGAGGGGAGGGAAGAGAGAGATAAGAGAGCGAGAGCGCTTGAAGAAGTGATGAAGCTAACGACTCGCTCGAGCGGAATCAGACATTCTACACGAGGAAAGGAGAAGGGGGAAAGGGGGGGGGGGAAGTATGATAGATGAAGAGAGATCTGGGAACAATATAACATGTGACACCGCTATGCGTAATTCTCCATATTCCCGAAAACATGTATTTGATCTGTTGTTAGCTTTTGCATAGTTCTTTTCATTTTATACATATGTTTCTTCAGAAATATCCTCTATTTTATAGACTACATATATTTGATAGCATAGAAACAGCAGGGAAATGGCTCTCTGTCCAGTCGGAAACCAAACGAGAGCACTTTGTTTCTCGGCAAATTTATTGCCTCTCTCAGTCTCTCCCTCCCTCTCCATCTCGGAGAGAGAAGCAAGGGACGAGATGAAATGGGCCTCGAGGATACATGACATTACGGCATCGATCGATCTTAGTCTTAGTCATGGGGTCATTAGCCCACCTTAGGACCTTAGGAAGCTTAAGCCCTAAGGCTAAGGCCAGACGGAGATTGCGCTCTCTGTCGATCTTCAACATGTGCTCTCGCGAGTACCTCAGGGAACGGAATCGTGAAAAATGGGCCCCGAGGGCATGAAACGAGCGGAAAAGGATAGAGAGGGAATGGCGAGGGAGTGAAACACGCGGGACTGACAAAAAGAGCATTGGAATAGCATAAGGGCAAAAAGCGCGATACTAGCAAGAACTGGCCATAGCTTAGTCTGGAATTGGGAAGAGGGTCGAGATAGGGACCGGGATTTGCTGGAAGCCGGAAAACACACTATGCTATTTGCAGGATGGAGAAGATCTGCGTGGAGGATCAGTGCGAGAATCCGTGTGCGAGGATCGCGCCCCATCTCATGGTGAGTCTTGTAATGAATGAATGAGCGTAGGTTCGAAAACTCGCGATGTTCTATAGGCTAAGCGAATTCGACGCTGAGATACGCTTGTTTCGCAGACCCGCTGAAACATAGCCCAGCCGGGTTTGGTTGACTCTGATCGCCTCCCCCTCATCAGGTCTGCGACTGCTCCGCGATCGACCCCGACACGGGCTTCGCCTCGGAGGACCGCTGCCAGCTGTGCTGCTACGACTTCAACTTGGTACGTTGATCTTCGATCTTTGATCTTTGATTTCTGATCTTCGATCTCTTTCAAGAAGCCGGCCAACCGCCGCTGCCAGAACGCCTTCCGCAAGTACAAGGTCATGACGTCGGCGCATCGGTCAGTGATATGTTTTAATATTATTATTATTATATCGAAATAATAAAATAAAATAAAATAAATGATGAAATTCAGGCCGATATGGCGGGTGGGTCTGGACTGTGCGGGTGGCAAGACGTGCAATCGGTACGGAGTTTGCTCGTCCGTTCACGTCTCCTCGCTCCTTCCCACTCTACTACTCTTTGGACTACTGCTACTGCTGCTCTGAAGTAGCCTAGCCTCTATGTAAGTCCTTCCTTAGTAAGTAGCCTTAAGGTCCTTAGGGCTAAGGCTAGGCTAAGGCTAGGGTACCTTAATCCACGTTAGCGTCGGCTTGGGCGTTCCGGTGACGGAGCAGTCTAGGACGAGGGGCCGGCCTACGATTATGGAGGGCTTGACGTTGGTCAGATCGAAGAAGCGCGGCGGCTCTGCAAAGCGTTGGTTGGGCAAATTGTCGTCCTTCACAGCAGTTACAGCAGTGCATTTAGAAAAGTACATTTTGAGCAGTATCTCGTTTCCTGACAGGTCGTTTGATATAACCGAATACACCGTTCGCTGCCCCAAGTGGCCAGGTACATGGAAAAACTGGTCATTAGATCCGAAAAACTCATTTAGAAAAGTTATTCAATAAAAACCAAAATTTCTTGATACTGGAGCGTAACTGCTGTGTCCTTCAGTAGTATTACTTGTCAGTAGTATTACTGCGAGCGAGCGAGGCTGTATGAAGTAGCTCTTACTGACGAAGAAACTACTACTTTTTCGTCAATAATATTATGGATATTTACGACACGAGCAAAGAACTAAAGAGAAATCGAATATGTTCTTGCGCACATTTGTGGTATCAATACATTTCCCGAACACTTCGGATTATGTTTCAACCGGTGTATTTAACTTAGTGATGGGTCAGTATCGCGCTGAAACGGGTGAACGCCTTATAAATAAATAAAAAAGCGAGCTATGCGCATTCATTTGCTCTTTCGTCTCGCGTCTCTTCATTCCTCATCTCTCGCTATCTCTCTCGGGGTGTGCAGTGATGTGAATGATGCACCTTATGGATCGGATTTCCAACCTTAATTGGCAAATGTATATCTATCTCATTGGGTAGTCGCAGCCCAAGGTTGTATCTAGGTGGGGGAAACGCATGCCTCGGGGTATACTCACCCAATACGGACAGGTCGAAGGTCTTCCTTGCCTCGCCCGCTTCGTTCTGCGCGATGCACACGTACCGTCCGCTGTCGGACAGCCGCGCATCCGCGATCTTGATCCGCCTGTCCGCGACCTTAAAGATCAAAGATAAAAGATCGGAGACCAAAGACCAAAGACCAACCTCGACCGTCGGCGAGAAGGTCCCGTTGGCGACGGGCTTGCCGTTGACCTCCCAGTGGACGGAGATGTTACCCGCGCCGGCGCTGATCTGGCAAGTCAGGGTTACCGTATCCCCGACCGACATATCGAGCAGTTCCTGGCCCTGATCGATCACCGGCGGTCCTGAAAGGAATAACGGGATTGCTGTAGCATTATTAGTGACAATTGTGAATGACATGATATTCCTCCGAAAAATCCATGATATATCCATGATATGTGTGTAATCGCTATCCCATTTCAGGTGCCACACCGATATCGCGCCAATAATCACCCATACGACTTCCGTGCCTTCACCTCTACGTACACTCATCCCCATCTATCCTCGTCCATCGTAATCTCCACCTCTCCCTGCTTTCCGTACCTACTTCTCCCTCTCATAAACGGGTCCCGCCACGAAGAGACGTTCCCCGACTGTGATTACGGTAGCCCAATCCCTCCCGTTTGCCCTTTCCTACTTACCGTAACCGTGTTGCTCATCTAGCTGCAGTGAATACACCGATTTCGCGCATTTCGTTCTCACAATAATACTATTTGCCTACATACAATTTGCACGTAAATCATTAGTAAATACTTTGTAAGCTATCAAAAGGAAATATAATTTAAAAAATTCAAGAGCGAAATCGGCGTCCTTCTCCGCCTCGTATTTCCCACCCTACCGGTAAGCCGCACGACAAAGTCTTTGTGAACGGAGCCCGCCTCGTTGACCGCCTCGCACGTATACCTGATAGAAAGTTGATCCTTGATCTTCCATCTTTGATCTTTGACCTTTGATCTTTAAACTGTAGCCTCAAAGTCTTTAATAGCCTCTAAGGGTAACGCAGTGTCCCAAATCGATTCTCTCAAGAAGGCGTTGAGGTACGCTTCATGTCGGATTTAAATAAACGATCTGAACCATTCTATGATCACGAGGCTTTCCGCATTAACAAACTACATCTTTAAGAAACTGATATAGCAAACCTTCCCGCGTCGCCCTCCTTTGCGCTTTTGATGTGCAGGGTCTGGTTAGAAGCCGACAACTGCACGTTGTCCGTCGGTACCACCACTTGGTCGTTCATCTTCCAGATAATCTTAAAAGTTCAAAGATCAAAGATCAACTTATCCCACACCAATCGCGGGTTAGTCCCATCAAACGCTAGCTTCAGCTTCAAGAGATCTCCCCCGTATCCACTCCTACAGTATCTCTACCGTACCCTGCCCCCTTGTATCCTTGTGATGACTTGCTAGTGCAATGCTGCGTCGATTGCATCAATCAATCTCTTCTTTTCTCATTTTGCTCTGTTCCTCTTTTTCCGTCTTCATTCGTTGGTTAATAAAATTTGTACGACGTCTAATGGGATGCTTTGTCTTTCGTAGTCAAGCATTCGACTCGCATAAAAGAATGGAGGAAAGAGGAGGGGGAAATAGAGGGGGGAATGGACCGCAGAATGGATGGGAAAGGGGGACGGATGGACGAAAAATATAGGGACAGACCACGAAATATACTGGGGACCTGCCCCTTCATTTCAAGAAGGCAATTGTTAGAATTAGAAATATAAAATGGATATATAGATGACGTTTTGAAGACGGTAATAAGAAGAGGGACGGGATGTGCGCGCCTTTTTCATTTCGCTGTTGGTATGCTCGAGCGGATTCAATAAGGCTAAAGGGGTGAAGAGGAGAGAACGAAGACGAAGAAGGAAAGGAATGAGGGCATCACGGTTATGTTCGCATAGATGGGCACGCAGAGAGGTGTGCTAGGCATGGATACGGGAAAGGGACGGGGGACGGGCGAGAGAGAAGTTATGGGAAAATAGAGTCTGCAAAATGAGGATTTTTGTTTGCTACGAAGGGATGAATCAGTACTACTACTACTACTACTTAGGGCCTATATAGTGGTGTTGAAACATATCTTAACCATCGTTTCAGTTCAGCAATAAGACAAGTATTCCTGCATACTATATATAAACACATCAATGTTCTATTTTATAGTCCGCCCATTCCCTTGCTTACCTTGGGCAGCGGACTTCCGTGCACCTCGCACTCAATCGATAGAGTCTCTCCGGGAATCGTCGTTATCAGCGCAGCCGTAGACAGAGTCTCGTCGATGGTGGGGGGAACTGCGATTGGAAGGGAAATATTTCGGCTAGAGCTATGCCATTGACTCATTTTGATGCTCGTGTTTCACAAATCGATCATTACTGCGTCTCGTCACCAAAAAGAACGAAGCATGCTGATCAGAAGGAGAAGGTTTGCGGATCTCCAATTTCAATCGTCTCTTCATATTGTGTCTAATACTTGTTGTCAAAAAGACGCGAATCGAATTCTCTAATCGTAATTGCAATTTACAGTCTGCTTTATCCTGGCTTCTGTAAAGTAGAGCGTTCATTTGGGTCTTTTAATGGTTAGGTCGCATTGGAAAGCAAGCCATAGGATTATCAGTTGCAAGAGCACGTAGTACTGCCAAAAAAGGGATGATTAAGCGTGTTTTCTACTGCAAACAAACGAGGTAGCCGAGAATTTATTTTTCGTTAAGTAACTACCATAAACGTGCGATCAAACCTTCCTCGTCGTGCAGCTTATATATACCGCCTGAAACATATCCGAAAACTGGCTTACCGAGAACTTTGAGTTCGAAGGTCTTGCGCGATTCTCCAGCCGGGTTCCGCACGATGCACGAGTATCTGGAAGGAACGCGTTTATATATAGGTCAGGTGAATCTTAGGTATCTAGAAATAATGAAAAAAATTTTCAATGGAATAATTAGCAAAATGAATCTTAGCTACCTATAAATAATACATGCCAA
>LS947451.1:329321-360679 GCA_900490955.1 Micoletzkya japonica | reverse complement strand
GCACGCGACGCGTCTGCACGCGTGTGGATTACGGTAGGCCAGTCTTGCTGGGGCAGGTTTTTGACTCGGGAATGATTCCGAAAACGCTTTCGGAATGATTCCGCATTTATTTGCGGAATTGCGATGCTTCTTCCGACCATTCCGTAAAGGAATGCAGACTTTCGGAAATCCGTAACGGAATCTTCTCTCAGTGTACGGTCATCCAGAAGAGTTCTTTTGAACGGTCTTCTAGTACGGTCGAACAAAATGTTTCGTTAATTGCCTCTTTTCTTCCGACAAGAGAGCGGTGCGGCATAAAGAGAGTCCGCCCGAAGGAGCAATAAGTTTACAGACGGAACGTTTTCGTCAATAATATTACAATAGTCCACAGGAGCCCTCTCGAGAGGTCTTCTTATGTGAGACTGCGTTGTTGTTATCTATGGATCCCACATTGTTCTAAACGTTAAGCAAACGACCTAAAGTATTTGGGCTGAACTGTTTTCCGTGCGAGAGATCCTACCGAAATCAGTGTTGCTTTCGGGCATCTCGTTTGCTTAACATGTACTCTACTGTCAGAACATTGTGACCCGGTAAACTCGCGACAACTAACTCGTTCGATAGCGGAGCTTGAAGCCGACGTCGGCGCTCAGTTGGCCGCGGAAGATGACGACGCCTGTCGACGACTCGGATACGAACCTCTCCGTAGGCATGTCGTAGCAGCACAGTCTGCACGGTCGATTGATTATAGGTTAATAATTATTATAAATAAATGATTTTATGCGGGATAATGAATTTATCACTTCACATAGATAAGTTTATCGAGGAGGCGAAGGAATGGCTCGGGACGAAATGCCCTTTATTCGATTGCATTGCTAGATATATATATATATATATATATATATATATATATATATATATATATATATATATATATATATATATATATATATATATATATATATATATATATATATATATATATATATATATATATATATATATATATATGGCTGACAATGAAGAAAATGTGGTACGCCAGTCGTCTCATTCCTAGGAAACAAGATATTTTATGAGGAGGTCGCCATTAACCCCCAATTAATGAACCACGTCCCAGTTCAGTATCTACCGTTAAGCTAGTAAATTGTGGGCCGTGTTTGAAACACTTGAAACAAGGCCATATCTCGGCTGGGAAAGGTCGCACAGAGTTCTAGTTGGAATTTTTGGAATCCTCAGGACGAGGTCTATTTGTGTGTCAAGTTTGGTAACGATTCCTCAAGTTTAAAGACCTTTAAAACGTAAAAATGTGGCATTGGAGAGGTTCGAACTGGGATAGCGAGAATTTATAGGGATTTCTAAGATAAAAACCGTTTTAACCGGTTTAAAGTTGTCTAATCATCACCAAACTTGATACACAAGTAGATCTCGTCCTGAGAATTCCAAAAATTCCAAACAGAACTCTGTACGACCTTTCCCAGCCGAGATATGGCCTTGTTTCAAGTGTTTCAAACACGGCCCACAATTTACTAGCTTGACGGTACCTGAACCCAGTATTGGCCAGATCCTCCTGAATCTTGAGCTCGACAAAGTCGACGCACGTACTCGTGCACAGGAACGAGAAATCTTCGATGAACTCGAATTCGATGCGAGACGAGGGAGAGGTCTGCAGTTTGACATAGTAGAGATTGGAACGATAGTTGGGGTTAGCTCTTCAAGTCTCGAAGCATCCCTTCCCGTCTGCCTCATCGAAAGTTTTCTAACTAAACTTGATAGAATACACATAGAGCGCGCTTGCTTCGAATATGTTTCAACACTCATATAAAACCGCAAATTGTGTCCGAAGGTGATTCGTGTTACAAATTTCTAGCAAACAAAGAATAAAACGGGAAGCCACCATTTCATCTATATACGGTTATAATTGTTGTTGATGATTTGATGAACTGGTAGTTTCCCTCTAAGCATCTACCTACAGTAACCTACCTTAACCAGCCACGTGCAGTACTGTCCCTGACTGTACCCCGGATCGGGGAATCCCGGAGAGGAAAATTCCTGCCATTCCGATGATGCACTCAGGACACCGCCGCATTCCGCACCTCAATCGAATCGATAAAACGGAAGAATATTACGCTTCTATCTAATAAGGAGATGGTCTGACCTCGCGGAAAGGGACTCAAATGGGACAAGTACCATTCGTAAGAGCGCCAAAAACTGAGTAAAAAACGATGTTCAATTTTTGCGAGCCTTAGCTGGCTATACAATACCTAGAGGATTCCATTCGGGTCTTTTTGAAAAATATGTTTCGCTACTTGTAGTGACTAGACGCGTCGTGGTTATGAATGATGTAAGAAACATATGCCTGAAAAAACCCGAATGGAATGCTCTAATATACAATATTTCAAAGTGGTGCTCACTTCTCGCGGGTTCGTTCTCCGTGCACAGCTTTCCGCCCAGTCCAAAGGGGCAGATGCACTGGTTGCACCGGGAGGGATGGGGATAGCCCCCATGGGCGCATTCCAGGGAACCCGAGCACTTGTCTGCAAGCGACGATTACGGTTGAGGAAAAGGTTCCGTCAGTTGTCGTTATTCCTATTTTCGACGAACGAGCGAAGAGTGCGGGCAAAGTGAATTTACTGACTGAACTTAATGCGCGTTTATGAAAGAAAGCAAATTTCCCAGATGTTCTCTGAAATCGTTTAACGGTACAGAATGAAGTAGAATCACTTACCGCTACAGTAGGCAGTATTGATCGTCTTGATATCGTAGAACGACAGCGATTCCCGTTGTCCGATCGTGGACTGGTACAGTTTGTCCCTGCATTGTGGAATGGCTATCTATGAATTTTCACATGTCCTCGATATATTCTAGTCTACATTGTTAAGCAAATATAGTCGAAATAAACGGAACGTATAATTCTGCTTTACGAGTTGCGCCGTTTAGCAGATTTTTCGCACTTTGAAACAGCGCCATTTCCCTCTTGAATATAATAGCGATGAGCGTGAATGCTTTTTGAGATAATCACCATCAAGACTTTCATATAGAGTGTATTGGAATTATATAGCACGACGCTAGAGGGCCTGGAATCGGAGTTACGTCCGGAACGATTATAACTTTCTTTTTTCTCTACCATAACGCCTACCGTAATCCCTAAATACCGTAATCTCTTACTTCGTCTCGAGAGTCGTAGTCATCTTATCGATCGAGAAGGCTTGTGGGCCGTAGTGCATCACGGACCCGAGATCGTAGGGGATTCCTTGGAATTGCGGAAATGTAGTTTGTTGTTTTATCACGACATTCCACTTCGGTGACAACAAACCGCCTACCGAGAGTGGTTATGCCGGTGGTTTGCTGCTCGAAATCGGAGATGTACGAAGGCAGGATATAGTCGGATAGAACCTGAAGGTGTAAATATCGTGGATTAAACCGATCCGTCCGTTGCTCTGATTCCAAAATGCGTCTAATTCTCTCACTTTTGCACACTCTCTCGCTTGATATTCGGAATGATCTACTGACATATCTTTTTATTCCACTATATGTACCTATGCTGTATTTGGGATGGTCAGTTTCTCATTCGAGCAATAGAGCCCGAGATATGAGTACCTAAGCTGAAGGTGGTTTAAAAATTCGTTCCTGAAAGATCCTAAAAATGTGCGGTTAGTTCGAAGTTACCCTCTCCCCCCACCTTGATATACGAGTTGGCATCCGGCCGACTCTGCTCGTGCCACAGTCCCAGTGCGTGGCCGATCTCGTGCTCGATCACGCCCATCTCAAAACGAAGGGCCTAATTTGAATTTGAATTTGCGCGCGAAACCTTGAGGCAGTTCTGGCCGATGGAGACTCCCTGACGGCCGCCATTGCGACCGATCATCGAGTAGCACCTCAATTAAATAATTAAATTCTCAAATTTTTTTCATGGTTTCTACATTTTGCACTGCACTCCATCGAAAAAACAAGCAAATATGCATAGTTGTATTGTGTGCAAAATGCAAAAACCGAGAATGTTCTGGCCAACCCTTGTCCTTTGAAGAACTCGATGTAGTCGTCGTCGGGGAGACCCTCGATCCTCTCAAACGAGAGGCACGTCCGATTCTCCCAGAAGGACACAGCCTTGATGATTTGCGAGATCTCATAGAACACTGCAAATAAAAAGATTACCTTTCGTTGTATAATATAGTTGAATTAAAAGAACGTATAGAATACCAGGCGAGAGACTGTTCAAAAATGCGTGAAATACACGAATTTTAGAACGAAAGCAACTGACGGATCGGTTTCTACTATTTACCCTATATCTACAATATGTCTTCGTCTTCTTCTTTTTTCAGGCTGCCTAATATTATAGTATTTATATCTTACCAAGACTCTCATGCAGCCTGTACTTGATGGGAAAGTTGCTCCATTTAGCCTCGGGGTCTGAGATGAAGTTGCGCTTTCGGCGAACCCTGCACAGATATTTTTGCGAATTTTTGTGAAAACTAAAAACTGAAAAGTGCTTTTCAGTTCTCACTTGGCAGCCATTCCCTCCATAGTCTGAAGGATGCCTTCGGCCTGCCTTTCCGATAGAAGAATGTCTCCTGGAAGGAGGGCAGCTTAACACAACGTTCTAAATGTTAAGCGAACGAGCCAAAATGATTGGGCAAAATTGCATAGACAGTTCGTAATCGTTTGCGTGCTTTTGGACAATTTTCATGGAACTTATAACCACAGTGTTCTAAATGTTAAGCGAACGAGCCAAAATGCATAGGATACGGTGTTTTCCGTGCGAGAGTTCCTAGCGAAATCAGGGTTATTTTACGGCATCTCATTCGCTTAACATTTACACTGCTGGCAGAACATTGTGTTAAATTCAATAACTACCTGCAACGGGTGAAAAAAATCCCTAGGCCGCTAATTTTGTCAAAAGAAATCTTCTCTAAGCATGTCCTGGCAGTAAATGGGCAACCTTCATAGAGGAAGGGCGTGAGTTCCTTGGGAACATCGGGTTGCGAAGCTGAGATCGAGACTGCTTTCTTCGCGTCTTCGACTGCCTGAAAGCTATTCATTCAAGCGTTCCGGATGCTTTATGAGATGCATATCTACATCTGCAGCGAGTTGTCTGCAGTATTCCACGTGAAGGTGGTGTCGCACAGTCAACAGAACATAAATAACCCATGTTTGCCGTACAACAGCGGACTACAAAGGAGAGTCTCACGTCATTGCCGAAGGCACGATTTCCAAAGGCTTTCTTGTGGGCCGTTTGCTTGATACGAAGGAGCAGTGTAGACACCGTGTCGAGACGCTTCTTGTCGAACTGAAAACACATGTATGACTTTGCACACGCATAAACAGTAAAGTTTTTCCTCCACACCACCTTGCAAAATGATTCCCCAGCCGGCTAGGAAAATTTCGAGGAGTGCAAGGCATTTATAGTAGAAAAATGGAAGATATAATCGTTCCGGTCGTAGCGCCGATTCCGGTACCTTCTTAATTGATCTTATCAAATTCTAATGTGTACTATGCGAAGCTCTAGGAAATACTGATCTCAAAGAGCTATCCATGTTCCTGATATCTTGTCTCGGATCGGAATGGCAGCATTTCAAAGCTTGCAAAAAATCGCTAAACACCGTAGCGGCGGAATCACGAATTATACGTTCCGATTTTCCAGACTATATCTTACCTCCTCTGGTTGCGTTGTTATAGATAATATCAGGCCAAAGAGAAAAAAGAGTACCTGAAAGTGCTGCTCCAGCTCCGTTTCTCCTTTGGCTACCGTATCTTCCGCTCCTCCGCTTCCCTCGATTACGGTAGCTCGAGAGATGGTCAAAGAAAACAGCAGCAGTAACAACATCTACAATCGATTTTCATGAGTTTTCTGGATTCATTTCAAGGTTGGGAGTACAAGAATATGGAAAAAATGAAAATTTCACTCAGTAAGATGCTAAAATAGAAAAAAGAAATGTTTATGCATAATTCGTCTTTAAAGCTGGGTTTTGAGATGATGCAGCTTGGGATGATCGGATTCAAGACGCATCTTTTCTCGCAGTAGTAAAAAAGAAATAACATGAATACACGCGAATGAGTTCTTAGTAAGACAAACTCGGATTAGCTCAAGGCCGCAAAGGGAATGCCAATGAGCGAACGCGATAAAGCGATATGAGAGTTGAGGAGGGAGAGGAGAGAGTGAGATCGGTGACCCTCAGGGTAACCTCTCTAACAACTCTCTCCCTCTCTTCCCCTCTTATCACCCTCAGCTTCTCTCTTTTCCCCTCCCCCTAGTCTGTCCCTATATCTTGTTTTGTGCTCTATACAACACGCAGAGGTCAGTGCGTGAAACTGAAGTGAGACACTAACAAGTGAAATCGAAGCTTCCTGGGATGGGGAGATATAGGCGGTAGGAGGCGAAACAATCATATACAACGATTGTTAAACTAAATTAAGTTAAAATTCGAAGTTACTAAAATAAATGAATGAATATAACATGCCCACGAAATTTAATTTTTAGCGAGCTTTCTATTCTGGCAATGAGATATCTGTCCTCCGGTTCCTACCCTCATTCGTACCCGTGCTCTCCCCAATGGCGGTTCCTCCTTCCCCTCACTCCGATGATCTCGTTATCGCCGATCCTGTGAGTTACTGTAGCCGATGTCGGAGTACTGTTAGCTACAGTATAGTTGTTCTCTGATCTCTCAATTGTAGCTTGATCTTTGTTCACTTCAGTCTATGCTGTGGTTTGACACGGAGAATGCAATCAACATCCGCACTCTGACCCTTCGAAACATCGCCAAGCATCCCGTTGCTTTTCAATGTCTCACTAATGCTCCGACGAGGTTATTCAAGGATACTGTTGGCTACAGTGGAATTGATATTCACGGAATATTCACGGAATACTAGGGTTGATATTTTGGGGTACTGTAAAATGAGATAGCTCTTGAAAAAAATTGGAATGTTCACTTTGAGATACGTGATCTGCCCCAATAAGGGAGTCCTTTCGATCAGCGAAAGTGTGGAGATTAAAGTGGAATTGTTGCATCAACGGTTCAGTCCACTTCACAAGATACAGATACAGGTTGGAATATTGGAAACTCCCTTATAATATGCAGACCCATGTCATTTATCTAAATATGTTATTTAAGGCTCTTCCAGTGAGAGATAACAACTCTCAAGATCCATTCACTGACAAATCGCAAGTGGGAAACATTCGCAAGATCTTCATTGAATTGGGAACGACTATCATGGAAATCGATGAAATTTCCCCTAAGGTTTGTGATTACCTTATTTTATGTTTCCATAGAGTAATCAACATATTTTAGACTCCATCTCGTGCCGATTCTCTTGTTTCCATTCTTGATACCGAGCACAATACTGCAGATAAAGCGCATTCCATGAGGTAATTGAACTAAAGGGATACTGTACCATGGAAAACAGTCTATTGCGAATTGAAATACTTAGGGAACTGCAAGAGCTTCTGAAGGCAGACGTGGCTACAATTACGAAGAATCTTCACGCGACTGAGCAACTGGAACAGTCTCTTACGTCTCTTTTGGATGAGAAGTGAGTGGGTTACGGTAGATACAGTACCCCTTCAGTTCGCGATAACCACGGTTCATTTCCACATTGAATTCAGGCAGAAGGAACTGGAGAAGCTGAGGTTCCACATTGAAGAGGAGAAGAAGGAGACGGAGCGAGTAGCGAAGGAAACGAAGAAAATGGAGGAAGAATTGGCTGCGATGCCAGCGAATGCAAAGGGAATGCTGGCTGGGGGAAGCAATGCTTCCATTTGTTCAATTATGTGAAGCCGACCTCCACCCTTCTTTGAATAAAGCCCGTAATACAGTCTGCACGTAATACAATATAATATTGCCCAAATTATCTATGCCGATATAGCTTCTGCATAAGCGACGTATACATTTACTGGCTTATTAAAACGGAATGAATTGAACGACAAACGACGTATATATTTATTTCCCCCCTCTGCCCCGTTCCAGCAGGTTCAAGGGCAAGTGCACAGAATGCTCTTGTACTCACTTGAGATGTCCTTCTTGAATTTCTCTCCCTGGATTCTGCAATTGGTGCAATGAGGCCACTACCAGTCTCCTATTTAGAAACTTTTAAGTGATAGAAATTGAGATTGCAATTTCATTATTTGCTATAAAGCAATATGTCCGTAGTGCTCGGGAATAGCCAGATTATCTCTACATTATCTGAGTCCGTATTTCCCTAGATTAAACTTCGTCTAGAAATATTGCGTGATCTAAGGTGAATGCGTGATCTACGGCACTAGAGTCTCTTGGCCTACGTGATCATGGGGACGTCTGTGGCAGTGGGCGTGGCACTCGTGTACAGTCTGGCAGAGCAACCACCCTTCACGTAGAGTGCGTTCTTCTGAAAGGCACGGATTGAGTGACGATCGGAAAGGCAGTTGAACAAGCAACTCTGCTCCTCGGCCATTCACTGGAGAATATAGGATATTTATTAGAGATGTGCTTGCGAGTTCTTTTGGCCGATATCTTTCATTGATTTCGGGGACGTGACGCATCGCGGTTTTGTATTATGTATGAAACATAGGTAGGCATCAAGATAACTCTCATGCACAACTCTAATAGTTATCCTTGGGGTGAAGGCTTTACGTACCGCCTGCGAGAACTGAGTAGGGCAGAAGGCCTTGGACGACATGTAGTTACGGTAGCGGGTGAACGAGGAGTGGCCGTAGGTCGCACAGGCAAACGGCGTGCACTGAACGACATCTACACTATCTATTTGCATCAATCTGCCTTTAATGCCCAATACAGTCTCCCTTTGGTAGAACACCACGCTGATGTTGGTTGGAAAAAATGGTTTGAATGAGGCTCTGATATAATTATCGACTTCGAAATAAGGGGAAGCTTAAATATCTTTTGTCTTACCACTTCCGGTTGGCAGGTTCCCTGACAGGCGGGTTGGAAGTGGGGATCGAGGCACACCAGGAACTTGGACTGCCAATTGGGCTTCGTGCATCTACACTGAGCGAAATTTCACCACCATACAGCACCTAGTGAATCATTCACGAGACAAATTTCACCAGCCCGCTGGTGAATGGAGCACAATTCACCAGCGGGCTGGTGAAATTTGTGCGGTGAATGATTCACTAGATGCTGTATGGTGGTGAAATTTCGCTGAGTGTAAAGGGGAAGTTGGGGAAACCGCTATTTCATCATATCGGTTGCTTCATCAACACTAGTTGTATTTATGCTTACTATGGTTGATAGAATGGCCCGATTTGATGAAATGGTGATTTCCCGGAAAGCGGGACGACTCGTTTTATCATCGAACGATAATGAACATTGATATGTCCGTCGTTATTCTCTTCCTTTCTTTCTCTCAAAAGTGTCTTTCGACAAACGCTTCGCTCACTCGTCTCTAAAAGGATTGAGACCGTTGACGAAACTTTTTTTTCAACCATAGATATTGGTTGAAAAACCGACCGTCTATTCGTGTCCGCCTTTCCACATGAGAGTCCCCACGGAATGGGCGCCGGACACGGGACTGCTGGAAATAGTTGCAGTTTTTTTCCAATTTGAGAGAAGACTGACAAATTCTCGGTTCTTAGCCAATGCACACACCCATTGTTCTGGGGCTATCTTCAGGTTCAGCGCCGAACAAAATTGTTAGTGCAAATTTGTACATAAAAGTTTACTAAGTAGTGCACATTATCTACCCTATCCCTTTTTCGTGCAGTCGAAGATGGTCTTACATGCGGTTGTGGTGGGTGCGGGGGTAGTGGTCGTGGTAGTTGTCGTTGTTGTCGTTGTAGTGGTTGTGGTAGTCGTCGGCTTCGGAGTTGTCGGCACGGGCTTCACTACCTCGGGAACGACCGCCGGCTGCTTCTGAAAGGCCAGCAATGAATTTCTTATATTTGCATATGTGTCCTCAATGAGCAGGAATCAGTATCTACAATGCGATAGAATTCGGTACGGTAGGAGATCTTGGGAGTGTTCTAGAGTGATAGTTACCTCTACATACACTCAGCGAAATTTCGCCACCATACCGCACCTAGTGAATCATTCACCACACAAATTTCACCAGCCCGCTGGTGAATTGTGCGCCATTCACCAGCGGGCTGGTGAAATTTGTGTGGTGAATGATTCACTAGGTGCGGTATGGTGGTGAAATTTCGTTGAGTGTAGCCAGGATACATGACATTGGAGGACATATAAAGTGAAGTAATGTAGGTCTTTCCCAACCTTCTTTCCAGCAGTTCTGGGTACGATGCATCCGAGCCCCTTGACGGCCCACAAGTCAGCTTGGGTCTTGGGAGGAGAGACATCGGACCAGTGAATGGCCTCAAATTGATTTGATTTTTATGGCTTCATATTTGGAAACTGATAGCTTATTATATAGATAAGCCTACATCGTTGTCGCAGTAGAAGTCCTTCTCTATCCACCTGAAGCAATGGTTTTATTATTTTTGATTTGAAGCTTACTTGATCAGAATCCTTCCTTGCGATGCCTTCTTATTGGAATCGGGTGCCACGGCTATCTGGAAATCACTTATTTATATTATTTACTTGCTTGCTCAATGATAAGTAGAAGTTGATTTTTTTAAAAATAAAAATGACGTTGTCGTACGCTCTTATGCTGGTCCTTTCTGCTGACGAATACCCACGCCTTCGTCTTCTCCGAGTGTCGGCAGAGGAGAGTTCCATCAGAATTGAACTCGGCACTTTCGCATTGCATGTCGTCCACTGAACAAGTTTAAATCTAGTTATAGTCCATTACAAGGATCCGTCGGAAAATCATTCCAAATATAAAGCGAGAGAGTGTGCAAAAGTGAGAGAATTAGACTCATTTTGGAACGAAGGAAACTGACGGTTCGGTTTATTCCACTATACCCCCCCGTATAGTGTGATTTATTAGTCGTGCAAACCTGGTACCAGGTTCCAGTACACATAGGAGATGTAACGAATGCAACCGTACTTTTGTTTTTGTCCAGATAGTTCTCGCAGGAAGTCAGCTTTTCGCTCATATAGCTAAAGTCCTTCGGAGCGCATGTCGATTTCGTGTCATTTCCGAGACTAGGCAGGTTGAATCTGAAAGAAGATGGAGGTGTGAAAAAGCAAGAAATTATATGATGTTTTTTGAAGTGAAAAATCATTGTCTCTTGCCGGTGATTATCCTTCCGTATTCTTCTTTTGTTTAGTTTACCTATGCTCTTTAGCGAAAAGGCTCTACAAATTGGCATTTAGAAGAGCAGAATAATGTATTAGGTCTGAGTTGCTTCACAAACCTGTTCGATTCACAGGGATTCTCGACCCATCCGTTCTTGTATGCTTCGAATCTGTACTTGTCCGAGCACGAACATTGGAAGGGCGGATTGAAGTCCTTTCCACGGTACTGACACGCCTGCACGAGTTTGGTTTAACCAGTTTCTGATAAAGTCTAACTGGAACCGCGGACGATAGTATCAGTGGGAAAGTGACTATAACACTGTTTTCTTGGTCTTTGGTCTCCATGGTTCGTGATTTCGTTAAAACGATAAACTTACGGCATTTTCGTCACAAGCCCTCTTTCCATCGTCGATGAGGTCCTTGCAATCGGGTCCTCGGCTTCTACAAAGGACGATCGATAAAGGATAGAATAAAACGCAAACTTGACGTTGTCCGCTTCCTTTCCGCAGTAGCCGCAGGTCTTCTCGCAGTAGATGGAGTTTATCGATTCGAAAACGGACTGAAAGGTATTTCATCTAGCATTGGGCGTAAATATGGAAGATTGAGTTGGCGCACTTTCGGTTAATTGTGTCAGCTTTCACATTTTAACTCGAACTCCGATTAAATCGACTAGCTCTTGTGACTTTAACCATAAAGGATTAAAAAGATCCGTCGGAAAATCATTTCGAATATCTGGCGAGAGAGTGTGCAAAAGGGAGAGAATCAGACTCATTTTGGAATCAAAGAAACTGGCGGACCGCGTTGTTCTACTATAATTCAGTCTCACATTAGTGCAGGTGTCCTTTTGGCAGTCGTCTCCGGCGTCCTCGCAAACCGTAGTTTCATCATCGGGCAGATCATTCCCTCCTCCTCCGTTCCCTCCCTTTCCGCCCTTGTCCCCCGATCCATCTCCTCCTTCTCCCTTCCCATCGTCTCCCTTGTCGCCGTCCCCTCCCTTGGTTCCTCCTTTATCCCCTTCTCCTCCCAAGTCTCCCAGATCCAATCCGGCTATCGAGAATCCCGACAGGAACCCCTGCTCTTCCTCTTCCTTCGTAGCCTTGTGGCTGGCATCAGCCACGACACCTGAATGTCGTTTTAGAACAATGGGGACATTATGGACGAATGAAAGGCTCAAGAAAACTTGTTATCTAAAAAAAACTGTAGTAACTAACTTAGGGTCCCGGCTTCAAGAAGCGGTGCAAAGGCAAGAGCGATACAGAGGAGAGTTAACCGCATGCCGGTAAGGGGGGAATAAGGCAACTTCGTCTTGCCTTATGTACTGGTTATAGCGAGTGGAACGGGAGAGAAGGGTTGACTATGCATGGGGTGTAGAGGAAAGTCGAAGAGAAATAGGAAAAAGGCATGGTTGAGATGACGGTTGGAGGTTAGTTAAAGAGCATCATTTCGTCACATATATTGTTATGGACGCAAGAGTTCCGTCAGTAAACTCATTCCTACTTTGTCTGGGCTCTCTTCATACCGCTCCGCTCTCTAGGCGGAAATAGAAATGAGATGACTGACGGAACGAACTCAACCATGCTTATTTCAAGAAAGGTGTATCTAATGGGTTTCATTGGATTACTCTCATTATGTACAAATAAAAGAGAAGTTTCGAATAAAATTCTACGGCAAACTTGTGCATAGAATAACGTAAGAGATAACTAAGGAGAGCTGCTAATGTCCCTTTATCGTGGGGCAGTTACAAAGGAAAAGGGACAGAGGAGGGTCCGCCTTGTCTTCTTCATTCTACGCTTCGACACCACAGGCAGTCGTGACGTTATCAAGGGAGTCAGAAGTATCCACTGCAATCAAACGCATCGTGATCGACAATCTTACTAAGGTGAAAGCACTAATATTGAGCGCAATTATAAAAGTAGAACGAACTCTCATCCTCCACGTTCAGGTTGTTTCCGTCCAAATTTTCGGGCGCTTCATCCGCGATCTCGTCCTTGTCGTTGAGATGAATCTCATCTTCAACTCCTAAAGTTCAGTTATCAAAATAACTTTTTTTAAAAATATTTTTCTTTTAGAAAGAGGAGCTAGAGTCACCTTCCGTGGCTTCCGATTGCTTCAGTTTTCGCTCAGTCGAGGGAATATCATCTGTATCTAAGTATCAATATTTATCTCTGTCTCTGCCAAAGACAGCAAGCTATATACTGCCAAACTTGCGTTCCGTGGGTAATGGACCTGTCTTCCGTTGGTTATTTGTACTTTGGGTTGTGCACTTACGCTAAATAACGCAAAACCAATCAAGAATGCGCCTAACGCAAATTTGAATACGAGGGCCGACAATAACATAAAAGAAAAGAAAACGTACCGACAAACACATCAACCGACTCGAACCCGTGATCAGAGTAGATCGTGATGGCATCTAGATAAATCAAATTATCTTTATCTTTTCAAATGAGAGAAAAGAGAAAAACAGAAATTTTTTTGTCACAGATGAGGGAGGACATTCACAATGTTCTATCTAAACCTTTGGAAAGCGAAAATCACAAGGATGTCATCTTTTCATAGTTCTAGGAAGCTCTAGGTGGTCGATAGAAGCAAGCTTTAGTGTCTATCACCATGCCCTTCCCCTCTCCTCGATGACAATGTATTCGTGGCGTGCGGCACACCGATCTACCGTATTAGGAAATGACGGAATGATTTTTCGCTCACCAAAGGTTTTGCATTGGGGCAGAATACCGTGTATTACTTCAAACTATTGAAAAATGAGCAAAGCAATTAGCAAGCGTGTTGAGATTTTGGCAAGCATGAAACAGTCGGTAATTGCGAAATATCTAATATACCTTCTCCCAACTCCTCCATCAACTTCATCTTCTCCGCTTCGAAACTCAAGTCTGTAAAATTTGTGTATAATTAGATATAGTGGAATAAACTGATCCGGTAGTAGTTTCTTCCAGTCCAAAATGAATGTAATTCTCTCACTTTTTAACACTCTCTTGCCCTATATTCGGAATGATTTTCCGACAGATCTTTTTAATCCACTATACTTAAATATTATCTGCCCACTTTTTATGTTTCCTCGTATCTTATATGAGCTTTCTACACTACTTGATGATTGCTATATTTTATGAAGAAAAATGTAAAGACTGGAACGTACCAATGAACACCTCAACAGACTCGTATTCGTGTTCCGAGTAGATAGAGAAGGAATCTGAAGGAAAAAGAAGAAAGAAGGAAAATTTTTCCTATTTCCTATAGGTTACATACATACATACATACATCTATCCACAAGGAACTGGAGATGTTACCTTCTCCCAGCCGATCCATCAACTCTTTCTTCTCAGCATTGAACTCTGCAGAGGAAAGCATTCTCATGTAAAATGTTTCTTTCAAACATTAAAGGTCCCCTCTAACCATCTCATTCATTTCTAGAAAAATCCAATTAACGTGCGGTTGATTGATTGTGAGAGACAAGAGAGGAATGTAGAGAAATCTTTGCACAGCTTTTTCTGAGCAACGGCGAAGTTTCATGTTTTCTACATTTCGGTCGAAACTCAGGACGCTGAGAGCAATCCAGTGATGTCGAAAAAGCATATGGTCAAAAAGTGGTCGGATGGGGCCTTTAAAATATGGGAATTCGTCCATCTCACCAGCTTGGCTGTAGGTTTCTATAGCAGTGTATGTTTCCATGAGCTCCTCCACGGTAGCCTTTTCTGAAACGGATTCTTTATCATTGATATTGTAAGCATGTATAAGCTCATGTATTGTGTGCTCACTCACATAACTACTGATCTCACGGAAATTATAAATCATGCGACGAAGTCTCACCAACTCTCTCTGCAAACTGCATGGTCGGTGGCATGTGTTCAGCATAGTAGCAGTCTGGCTCTGGAGAGTCTTTGATATAACTCATCGATCTTGAGATGAAGCCAAAGAAAAAGCGAGAACAAATTCACAGATTCATGGTTCTCTGTTCCTTTTTCGTTCATTACATATGTATATCTGACAGGGAAGCCTTACCCTCTTCCGTAGTGAGTTGCATGCACAGCGGGATGTGCTCAGCAATGAACGTTAATGACTCTGAAAGTCTTAAGTAAAACTACGAATTAAAGTTTAGGAAAGTTATGATTTTCAAAATCTTAACCTTTAGAAAGCTCCGAGTTCTTCTCAACCAAGTCCTCAGTATCGCTCTCTGAAAGATAATTTATTTGAAAATAATGGTTCAATTGAAATATGCAAATCTTATTTGAATTTTAAATAAAAAAATTAAAACGTTCCGCATATAATACGGGAAAATTTCGACAAACCTTCCATTTTGATCTCAATCGACTCGCATGAGTCGTAGGAGCAGATCGAAATGGCATCTGAATGGTGATATTACAGGTGTTTTCGATAATGAGACTACAATTAAAATTTTACCATTTCCCAGCGTCAACTCCAGTTCGTTTCTCTGGGCGATCCACTTCTCATACGATTCAAGGTTCCAGGTCGTATCTGAAAACAGTCCTGCCGCGCGATTAATCCCCCCTAAGTTCACCGACTTCTCAGCGATCTTTCGCTGGCAGGTCGCACGGGTTGGGCAGAAATTCGGGAGAGATTGGCCAACTTTCGGCTATGGGAAGGGCGAGGACCGTGAGGGGAATGTAGCGTTAGCAAGATATATCTTGTATGGCGCAATAGGTATGCGTGTTACTTGGTATTTTCATATTGTGGGTTCGACTCCACCTCTGTGAAACTTGTTTTTGCAGATTTTGCCCTTCATACTTTATCTCAATAAAATGTGTACGAATTCTATATTTTTGGAATCAGCGCAATTGATGCGTCAGCATACGCTAAGAATTAGCATCTAATTCCAAGATTTGCATTGTTAACAACCCTATAAAGTTAAAATAGGATAACAAAAGTTAAACATTCGTAATGTAGATCGAAAATTAAATGCATAGCCGAAATTATAACTTCCTTCTTCAAAAATTGAGAAAGTTTGTGAATTCGACACAGTGTTGTGAGCTTACTGTATGTCGTGCGACAAATCTGTTTACATATTCGAAATCTCCATACAAATTTACCTAGGGTCACAAACCAAAATTTTTTAAAATACTCACTCGCAAAGTCACGAAGCTTGTAAGAATATTGCCTGCTTTACGTCTCCTCTCCTCTCCCAAAGTTCACCAACATTTGAAAGATCGCCGACAGAGAGAGAGCATCCCTCAGCATGGGCAGAGTGAGAGAGCGAAAAGAGCACAACCGGGTATGCTCTTTTCGCTCTCTCCAAATCGCATGCTCTCTCGCCTCTCTCTAACCGGTCAGCGATCTTTCACCTATTTCGGTCGGCGGCCGGTCGGCGACCTTTCGGGGGGAAGTCGGAAATAACTGCGAACTCCTATGCTTATACATGGGAAAGTTCGCGACCCCGTTGCCCAATTAATGCCGAACTTTCGACGGTCGCTGACCGGTCGCCGAGGGGGATTAATCGCGCGGCTGCTTACAAGTAGAGTTTGGCAAATGACCCAAGACCAAATCGTGCAAAGTACTTCGACTTCTGCGTCTCTTTATTCCTCTCTCCTGTTTCAGTCCATTCTTACCCTTTGATGGTCCGATAATGAACCAAATATCGTTCATTTGCTGAATACTAGTCCTGCTACTGTTCGTCGATATAAATATCAATCATTAGACTTGAGGATTTTCAAAAAAATATTATGTAAATTAGTTATAACCTGCAGTCATGAGCTCAAGTCGTGCGTGTATATCGGCGACGAATGCCCTGTTCTCGTTGTACGGTTCAATCTCGTCCAGTCCACGCTGAACCTCCTTCAGATACGAATACTCTTCAGCGCAAGTCGAATCCATCTCCGAGGTTACTGTAATGGCGTACGGTAGGCAATCAACGTATTCTGCTGGTTGAGTGGAGGGTCTTGTAGATGTAGAGGAGATTACGGTAATTTTTATATATAAGATTACGGTAATAATAATAGTCTGACCATCCGATTGGATCTTCGCCTCGGTCATCCTGTGGGAGAAGCGACAGGTCACGGGGACGGACGAAGAGCGAATGAGGAGAGGATTGTAGAGTGCGACTATCGAATACATTTACATTCTCTCCATATCTCATTCTCTTCATTCTTCTCCGCTGATCGCATTATCTCATTCGATAGTCGCACTTTAGAGGATTGTATAAAAACGATCCCGTTCTCAAGAATAGGAAAATTTAATCGATAACATATTCTTATTCCATTTCCTTGCTCAAGTTAATCGAGTTGTCCAAAGCGTCTGTCGTCTGCTTCTCTTCAGTCCCTCTTTTCTATCTTCCTCCCGTTCCCTTCGTAATTCCATTATCCCCTTACCCCTCATCTACCCCCTCCCTTCCCTCATTCCCTCCTCACTCTACTCTCCCCCACTCAATGCACGCGGTTGCCTCCCCTCCCGATGCGATTCCCCGTCTCATCGTCATCGATGCCTGCAACGTCGCCCGTTCGTCGTGTGGACCCAAAAGACAGTCGGTTGATCTTAGATCTTTGATCTTTGATCTCTGTAAATAATATTCGGCGACCGTAATCTTTGATCTCCATCCCTTCCAGGTTCGTCGACTGTGCGGGCCTTCTCAATGTCATTCGATGGCTAACCATTCGCGACTTTGAGGTAGTCATGCCGCAGTTATCTTCCGTATCCAACCTACAGTAACCCGGTTGAGGTCAATGCATTCCTGCCCATCATCTACAAGAGCAAGACCAATCCGAACGTTGCTCACAGCTTCGTACTCAAGGTAAGCCTATCTATTACAGGTTCCACGGGAGTTTTCCTCAAAAACGGAACGATTTAATACTTTTAATTGAAATAACAAACTATTCCCGCTGACTACGCTGTCCAATTGACCCCTTACGTGTTTCCATGACAGAAATTAATAGAATCGTAGGAAAATTGAAGCCGGAGCGGTAGATCAGCGTGCGTATTTGCAAAGACAGTTCGCAATCGTTTGCGTAATTTTTGTCAACTCTCGTGGAACTTGTAATATTAGGTTGTTTCCTCTTGTATCACTTTCTTAAAATTATCTCAAATCCATTTGTTTCCAACTGTTACATTATTGTAAGTCTATCTTGCAATCACCTTGTCATCTATCTGACTCCCGTACTACTTACCGTACTACCGTAATCCCGTACCCTCTAAGCGTCTACACGAACTGGGCATCGTCTCGTTCACGCCGGCCCGTGCCGCCCACTGGGAGCGGCCTGCCCTGATCAACTACGACGACCTGTACGTCGCGGCCATGGCAGGTACGGTAGACGCGACGCGTCCGGCTGCACACGTCGCGGCTACCGTAACCCTTGTCAGAGCGACACGGCGGCTGCATTCTGTCCGGCGACCGGTTCCACGACGTCCTGTCCAATCCGACCTACAAGTTCGAATTGATGAGTTCATTAAGTATAGTCGAAAACTATTGAACATTTGTTGTGTTAGGAAATCGAGATGACCCATTAAAGGAGTCGTACCACGAGTTTCTGGCCATATTCGCTCTTTACGGCATTCAGTAGATCGCTCAGTGTCTATGGGGGGGTCAAAAATCCTCGATTTTTTTTGCTATCATTCTTTGTTGACATTCGATGAAAAGCGGTCTGATTTTCCTAAAGATGAAAGGGACCCGACCGCTTTTCCTTGAAAGACGGAAAAGAATAACCGCTTTCTTCGAACGTCGACGAAGAATGACAGACATTTCAAGGAAGACCTGACCGCTTTTCGTCGAATGTCAACTAAGAATCACAGCAAATACTCGAGGATTTTTGACCCCCCTTCGACACTGAACGCACCATAATCATCCTGATCGGGTATTTCGATTTTTATGCGATTTCATTCACTCTCCGGGGAGTAGTGAAGGTGCAAAGAGCAACGCGCTTATCACAAAATCGTATATATTAGCTGACAGAGATAAGAAACAGCTCTGATTCATTAACAAAACGATTGTTCACATTGTTCTGATCATCTTAAGGAGAAAGAATGACCAGAAAAGATGACCGGAAAGGCCCAAATTGCAATATCAGGTAGCCTGCGAATTCAAATCCAACCGTACTTGTGGGACGGCTCCTTTAATTACATTAGTAAACCCAAAGGTTGAGATGTAACAGGAATGAATAGAGTCAGACTGAAAATAAGTAATTGGAGCGCTAGATTTTCAATCCCTAGTCCCTTCTAATTCGTAGAATGAGAAGAGCTGGCCCTTTGTTCAGAGACCTGCACCAGGTCCTTCGGGACCGTCTCAACCTTCGCTTCCTCAATGTGCCCCATGATTTCATCGAAATCGGCTACGATCGCCTGTACAAGAAGGAGCCGACGTTTGTTGTTGGTACGAGGAATACTACTATTTTTTTCTAATTTACAGATTGGAAAATGAATGCTGAAAAACGATCTTAACACGACCTTAGCAGGAGTTTTTCCATGCCAAACAGGGCTTTGCGGAAAATATTTTTCGGAAAATTTCGAAAAATTTATTTTTTCCGATAAAAAACCGAAAAAATTCGGAAAATTTCGGTACAATGTTAAAAAGTCGCAAAAGAAGTACAAAACCTAGATTTTTCGATGTAATTTAGTTTACCGTCAAGCTAGATAGTAAAGTGTGGGCCATGTTTGAGACACTTGAAACAAGGCCATATCTCGGCTGGGAAAGGTCGTACAGAGTTCTGGTTGTCCTCAGGACGAGATCTATTTGTGTATCAAGTTTGGTAACGATTTCTCAAGTATAAAGACCTTTAAAACGTAAAAATGTGGCATTGGAGAGGTTCGAACAGGGATAGCGAGAATTTCTAAGATAAAAGCCGTTTTAACCGGTTTAAAGTTGTCTAATCACCAAACTTGACACACAAGTAGATCTCGTCCTGAGAATTCCAAAAATTCCAACCAGAACTCTGTACGACCTTTCCCACCCGAGATATGGCCTTGTTTCAAGTGTTTCAAACACGGCCCACAATTTACTAACTTGACGGTAGACGAACCCGCTAAACTTTTAAGACAACAAATGAACAACGCTGTTTGTTTAAATTTACGGGTTATGGTAACTTCAGCAATAGAACGACAAACGCGAAATTAGTAGATCGACAAAATTGGTACTCGGAAAAATGTATTTGGAAAGTCTATGTCACTTCTATTGTAATATCTTCACTTTCCTGGATATCGTGAGGTGAAACTGGAACCAATTTGAGATAAAATACAACTCATTTTTTCAAATTCTAGTAAATATTCTACCACTTCAATTTTCCGAAAAATTTCGGAAAATTCGGAAAATGAAATTTTCCGAAAAAGTCCGGAAAATCGGAAAACGGAAAATGCACACCTCTGATGCCAAAGGAAAGCGTTGCAGACAGAGGGTGCAGCGAGAGTGATGTGCAGAGGAGACTGTACGCGTACCAGGGAACGGCCGACTACCGCAAGGTATACGGTAGTTGAGGGCGGGAATTCAAATGGGCTATTATTTCAGGCGGAGAATCGCAGACTGCAGTTCACGGAGGAGGCCCGCTTTCAGGTATTACTGTAGCCAATCTGGAATTCCACTCGGGAGTCATCCTTTTGGAATTGCAATCATGATTATCGAGTACTTGCAAAGCATGAAGTTTCTTGAAGTTGCTGCAATCGCTCGATGAACTGATGGATGAATTGGCTGAACGAGAGGCGATGCGTCCGCTGAGATTGGAATTGCCCGAGGAAGAACAGGAAGGGGAAGGGGAGGAAGCGAATCGGGACGATATCGGTGATCAGGTATGGTTGGGGATAGAGATCCGAAAGGGAACATTGTTCGAACATCGGAGAAGGAAAGAAAGAATGAGAGAGGCGAATGTTCGAACATTTAGATTGAGTTGTTCGAACATTTCACTTTGAATGTTCGAACATTGTTCCCTCTCGTAATTACTTTCCTATCCCCTCACGTTGGATGGCTGGGAAAGTTGGGATAATTAAGTTTTTCGCATGTTGAGATTGGAGATAATTGCGTTATACCGACCGAAAACCGAGATTGCGAGGAGAGAATGATGTTCCCTAAAGGAACTTCCTTTCAATGTTCGAACATTCAAAGATTAGGGAACATCGATGTTCGAAAACCGCCAATGTTCGAACATCGGATGAAAAATGATGTTCAAAAGAGAACATGTTCTCTTTGGGATCTATAGTTGGGGAAAGTATTCCGTCATTCGTCTCATTCCTACTTTCGACTCGAGAGCGAAGCGGAATGAAGAGAGCCTTTTCACGCACTCCTATAAAGTGCGATTCCAAGCTCATTGTTAGCTACCGTATCCCACTCGTTCCTCTCAGGATCCGGATGTCCTGATCGGCGTGTCCGCTCTGAACACCGATACCGTATCCTCGACTCCTACCGTACCCTCACTCGAATCGTCGCTCCTCTCGCTCTCGCTCTGCCCTCCCCTCTCCCCTCCCCCCTCCTCTCCCTCTAATTCCCTCCTATCCTCGGATTCTCCTCTCGTTCCCATTCCCTCCTCGTACTCCTCTGCCCTTCCTCCTGTCGAATTTTGTGAAGAAGCTTCAACGTCCTCGTCGGGATTGAGTCTTATCAACGAATTCACTGAGGTATCATAGTTATTATGAGAAAGAGGAAAAGACGGGTTACAAAAATATAGTGATAATACAAAGGAAAACACACAGACCTTGTTCCAATAGCCTCTTCCCTAATGGTGCGCTCTTAGCAAATACCTAATCGAAGACTTTTTTTACCCTACTTGAATGCATCATTACATGGACGATTGTAAGCGCATTCCATTCAGCCCTCGCTCCATCACCTGTCCCCTCCTTCTCCCTCCTCCCCCCGTCCCCCTCCCCCTTCCCTCTTCGATCAAATGGACTTCGTCGCCATGGCCCATCTTCTATCACCCTCGCAACTGGTCCAGCTCTGGCTCTCACCGCCCGCTTGATCTTTGATCTCTGATCTGAACCGTGATCTTCGATCTCTGACCAAATTCTCCATGATCCCGATAAATCTGCTTAATAGTTAAACGGAGTGTTTTGAAACTCAGTAAGAAAACATACAACTCAACTGTTTTTATAAAAAAAAACAAGAAGTTCTCGTTCAAATTGAATGAACCGCACTCATGGTCAGGCGGCAAAGATCTATATACGCTTGCTAGTTGACACTCCTTGTTATCAATCATTCCGTTTGAGAAGAACTACTTAAGAAAAGCGAATCTGACTGATTGTGAGTAGAACCACCACTCGGTTGGTATGTGGTTTGCTCAACTCTGTCTCTTACTTTCCCTCACTGTTCATTCATATGCGAAATCGCTAAGTAAGTTTGATATTTGATGCGTATCAAGCTTTTTTGCTTTTAGATGTTGTTGCTGATGCCAATATTCATTTGACAAAGGAAGAAGAAGAGCAGGGTTTCCTTTCGGGATTTTCTATCACGGGATTTGAGGATGATGACGATACTATGTGTCTTGATACAGGAGATGAATGTAATGCGAAAGAATGCTCAAATGTAAGGTTGCGTTTCGAAAACGGATGGAAAACTGAATAAGTTATGTATTTCAGCCTATTTTTGATTCGATCAACTCAATCTATTGCGAAAAGACCTGTGGATACTGTGGAAAAGAAGCCGAAACTATAAAGTATGATCCCTCCAAATTTGAAAACGAAAATATGTTTCAGGAATAGAGGACCGGATTGCAAAGATCTCATTGACTAAGGAAAGAGAGCTTGTGATGAGAACGCAGTAAGTTCTTTGTTTTTCCTTGCATATAAAAACTGACGACAATGAGACAGGAACTAAAATTATGTACACAGTTCCACCTTATACCCATGATAAACAGTTTCAACTTACCGTCGGTTCCACTAATTAAACGGGGGAATGATCGAAGGAGAGGTGAAGGACAACGTCTCGTTCAATCTTCTTTTAGGCTTGTGAGTATCGAGGAAAAGACTACAATCCTCCCTTCCAATGCTCATGCTCTGGCAAGTACAGATATGAAGCATACAAGAATGGATGGCTTGAGAATCCTTGTGAATCGAATAGGTAACCATGAACAAAACCTTATGACTAATGTTACTATTGTAGATTCAATCTCCCAGGAATTGGAAATGACAAGAAATCACAATGCTCTCCTTCCGATTTTAGCTATATGAGTGAAAGCTTGGAATCTTGCGAAAAGTACTTGAAGGAGAAGAATGGTACGAACAAGATTGAAAAATTAGCAAATCACATTTCGTGCAGTAAACGATATGGAATGCGAGAAAGCTGAGTTTAATTCTGACGGAAGTATTCTGTGTGCATACTCTAAGAAGACAGAAGGATGGTTTTATGTCAAGAACAAGGATCAACACAAAAGTGTAAGCTTATTTTATTAAATCTTCAATAATCTGTATAAGAAATTGACTTAGAATTATTCTCTTTTAGGTATCAGTTGCTCAAAGTGATCATAAGAAAGCTGCTCAAAACAAGATTCTCATCAAGTATGTTTAAATGACCCCCTCTTCTATCTCACAGCATTCCAAACGAAAGGGGAAGTGTCTTATAGCGAATTGGCAACTAATTTTGAATTTACTCCAGAACGGCTGATTGAATCTTCACCAAATTTTGGCATCTCTTTCGACTGATGGGGAGGAGCTTAAGTTTTTTTAAATTGGTGAACAATTTTCACTAATTTTTATAGCCACAGTGACGATAGATCACAGTGAAAACCGCCATTCACTAATCGAACGCTACGAATGCTGTGATATCTACACTGTTCGCAAAATGTTTTCTTTCAGATGGGCAGAGAAGAACTTCTACTGCAACAAAAATGTATATTTTTACTGCTATACTGCTAAATTCCAATCGTTTTCTAGGCAGTTCATTGGTCTGACGCATCCTCTGTGAAATCGGAATCGGATCTGTGGGATGTCAAAGGAATGGGATGCATTGTTCCGAAGAGTGAAGTCCACAAGGCAAGCGCATTCCATTACTCTTCAATTACCGTATATATTGGTTGCAGAAGAAACCGAAGGTGGTTCCTGAGGTAGTGAAGCCCCCAATCACAACGACTTCAACTGAACCAAGTACTTCAACGAGTACTACGACTACTACACCCACAACTACTACTCCCACAACTACTACACCCACAACAACTACAACTACCACGACTACCACTACAACCGCACCGACAACGACTAAGAAGAAGAGAGGTAAATATTTAGGTCATTTCACCGTGAAAGGATGAAAACATTCCTGTTTTCCTTGAAAAGATTTATATAAACAATGCTCTATTCGTATCTTCCATTCACGTAATTATAGTGGGTTAAAGGGCCCCTCTGACCATCTCATTCATTTCTAGGTACAACCAATTAACGTGCGGTTGATTGATTGTGAGAGGCAAGAGAGGAATGAAGAGACGCAGACAACGAAAGAAATCTTTGCACAGCTTTTTTTAAGCAACGGCGAAGTTTCATGTTTTCTACATTTCGGTCGAAACTCAGGACACTGAGAGCTATCCAATGATGCCGAACAAACATATGGTCAAAAAGTGCTCGGAGGGGGCCTTTAAAAAGATCCGTCGGAAAATCATTCCGAATATAAGGCGAGAGAGTGTGCAAAAGTGAGAGAAATAGACACATTTTGGAACGGAAGCAACTGACGGATCGCCGTTTATTCCACTATTCCCACGACGTTCAGGTGCCTGCCCGTCTAATTTGGGATTCAACTTTGGCGGAACAGATGCGAACCATAAGTGAGATGCACTGTTTCCGAGAGTGCTCAACTCGAAAAGTTCTGATATATTTTGTACTTTGTTCAGCTGCGTCACCTGGATGAACACTGCCGATTTTTGTACAGTAACAAGTTATGGGTCTTCAACGAAGAGCCTATACTGCGGAGCGACGTGCTACCCGGAAACGGTTTGGTGGAAGCAACCTAGATAGCCAAATTTGAAGAGAAATCGGTGGGGGCGAGGATGGCCACGATATTTCTACTTTAGCATCAAAAAGCAGACTGTGCGGCCTAATCTACAAAGCCGATCGTTCGGTACCGCACATTCAGTCGATCGGACGGCTTCTGTCCAGTGTCAGCCAACAACAAGGTGCTTTTGAGGAAAATGTTTCGGCAGTTGTCGACGAAACATGTTACGTTCCTAAACTCAGAGCGAAATTTCCCTAACCAGATGGGGAATAAATATTTTTCCACGGCGTGACTGTGGAGAGGCTTCCCCAGCTTCCCCATGAAATTTTCCCTCCCTACCGAATCTTGGGGAAATTTCCACAGCCGACTGGGAAATATTTCCCCACGGCATGACTCTGGGGAATGTTCCGCCAGCCAGCTAGAAAAATTTCGCCTCCCCCCTACTCAATTTTGGAGATGTTTTTTCCAACTGACTAGGGAAATTTGGTCGGGGCAACGCCGTGGAGAAATCTGTGCATTATTAAAGGAAAGTTGACAGAGCTGTGCAGTTCTTTCTGCTAACCACCGTAAAACTTTAGCCGAAGCTGGCCTTTAGCCTAGGCTGGCATATTGCCAAGAGAGCTTCACTGTATTTAGCGTAGTGCGCTGTAAAGATTTCCCAGCGTTCGTTTTCGTCCAATAATATTCATGAGGAGAGAGCGAATCAATATCAAGAGTCTGTTGGCAAACTCCAAACTTTTTTTGCAACAAGTGTGAGCCCTGTTCAACACCGTACCGACATGGTTCAACACCGTATATATACGCATGTTTCATGCACGATTTCCGCATCTACTGCGCACGCGCACGGCTCATGAATCGCGCACACCCGCCGCAGAAAAGCCCGGAGAAGTAGTACAGGTTCCACGGGAGTTCTCCACAAAAATGGAACGATTTAAAGCCTTAGATTGAATCAACAAACGATTCCCGTTGATTACGGCGTCTAACTGACTCTTTACGCGTGATCATGGCAGAGATTGGTAGAATCGAAAGAAAATTGAAGCCGGAGAGGTAGATCCAGCGCGCGCATTTACATAGACAGTTCGTAATCGTTTGCGTGCTTTTGGACAATTTTTCATGGAACTTATAACCACAGTGTTCTAAATGTTAAGCGAACGAGCCAAAATGCATAGGATACGGTGTTTTCCGTGCGAGAGTTCCTACCGAAATCAGGGTTGTTTTTCGGCATCTCGTTCGCTTAACATTTTGACTGTTGTCAGAACACTGTGTAACAGACAGCGCCGTGTACCCGACCCGCCACGACCGCGCCAATGACACCCCGCCGGGGGACGGATCCACCACAATAGGGGATCGGTAGGGTCCCGAAGCCAAACCCCCCGTGTCGGAGATGTTTCTTTCGTCAATGATAAATATCTGACGCATGAGATGGAGCTAAATTTCGATAATTACATCTCGACACCCTCTACATCAAATTGGGATGTACTGCGGAACTTTACGCAGAGTCTTCGCCTGCGGATGACGCAACTCCTATGACAATGTCAGACACACCTTATTCACTTGCTTCCGGGACATCTTTTTATTTATCATCGGGCAGGCCGAAACGAAACATAATTATAATAGAAGTAGAAATGTAGTCTCCAGAGGGGGTAGGGGATGGCACAGAGTGAAGAGAATGGGGGAGGGGGAGGGGGGGAGGGTATCCGCTTCTCGGACCAATCCTTCCCAGGAGTGTGCAGCACGCTTCCGGGACATCTGAATTAAAGAGACCTGGAACTATTATGTCAAAAGTTACCGGTATAACGTTCAATAACGTTGAAAAATCCTGTCACTTTGCATGTCCGTTCAGAATGGTCTTGGGCTACGAATCTGGGACGAATCTAGAAAAAAAAACTTTTGAGTATGGAAAATGAAGTGTTTCAGAATTCGTAATGAAGGAAAAACGGATGACGCATATTTTCTGGTCACGGGAAACGCGATTCGGGCGCAAACAATCGTGTGCAATTGCTAAGCGCCAAGAAAGAAGGATAAATCGTTAATGTATAATTGCATAATGCTCGTCAGCCAAATGTGTCTGAGGAAGAATGTGGTAGATCCGTGTGAACAAGATTGGAAGGGGGTTGTAGGCGCTAAGGATAACACATAGATTAGTGACGTAAAAATGTATGTATGATATAACATTTATGTATGGTAAAAATAACGAAGATGGTAAGGTGTTCTTGATCACTTTCGAATTCCTCATCCGTAGATGCATGAGAGTGTTGCATGTCCGGCCTTCCGTCGGCTGCAACGTTTTAAATGTAGCCCCGCCCGTTCATGCGGGGCGGGACTAGTGTTTTGCCCGATGCGAATACGAATAGCGAAGCTTCGCTTCCCCTTTTCCCGCGTTCCCACGAGTTGCGGTGCTTCGCTTCCTCGTTCTCCCCAGTGGCAGTGACCGCGAAGCTTCGCGGTCCTTTCCTTTGGCAGTGTGAAGCTTCGCACCGCACGGGGGGAGGGGAAGGGGGATAGAGGTTGATTGGTAGTGGTAAGATGGATATCGGAAAGCTATGTAAATGTGTCAGCCCGGAGTAGTGGCAAAGCGACATACGCAAGACTCGTAGGTTTGTGGTTCACTTCCACCTTGATGTATTCTTTTATTGGTTTTTGAATATATGACGCACTATCTGAGAGAGTCAACATTGCGTGCACTGCGTAGAAAGTTCATAATTTTTAAATGCCAAGAAAACAAGTTTCTAGGATCATTTTTTATGATTAAAACGATGCACTTGGTTTCAGATCGCTAAAAAATTTTTTGTGAAGCCTGTGAAGCGCTATGGCCGCCGCCAGCACCCTCATTTTCGATTTTCCTCATTTTTGTTTTTTCATCATAACTTTTTTAGTTTTCAATATTTTCAATCATCCAAGAGCTTGTTAGAAAGCTCTTGAAAAGCTCTACAAAATCCACTAATCTGTTCTGATGTATATTGCAAAACTCGCTGTAGAGCGAACAAAACACAAAAATTAAGATAACGGATTTCGTGCAAAAGGCCAAATTACACCACTTACCTAAGCGTTTCGAGCCCAAATCAGATTTGCCAAAATCGAATTCTCTAGGTCTTTTTACATATAATGTAAAATTTTGGGGCAAATCAGGCTGTTTTTTTTTTGCAATTTGCGGTCAAGTATAAGCAATTTTCGACTCCTTGACTCAAAGATATGCATTACCAAGTTACAGATCATAACCTGCTTGTAACTAAACCTTTTCGAACAATCAAGAATCTTTCTGAAAGCCCTGTCTTCCTCTACAAAACCATTTATTTTGTTTGTGTTCATCTCCTAATCTAACGATTACCAGAACCTTTACTTTCAAAGGAAAGGGATGTGGCCTGACGGATTCCATCTGAACGACACTAATACACCCTTTTAGCGGCTCAGGCCCAACTCTAAATGCTAGAATTCGAATTCTACACTTCGTTTTGCATATAATATCCGAATTGGAGCGAATCGGTAGAGGCCTTTCTTGACAAACTGCTGGCGAATCTGCACAACTTTGTACCTTTCCTCATTTCTCATTCTCATTCTTATTCTCATTCTCATTCGTTTTCTCTTGGTGAGCGGTCGCCCCTCTTCCCCGCTCCTTCTCCTCACTCTCCCCCCTCGCACTCGGGGCTCTATCATATGCAAATGAGTGCTTCGCTCGGTATGTCGATCTCTCTGCCGTCTCCCCTCATTCTCCCTCGAATCTCTGCCTCCCCTTCCTCAACCTCCACCTCCATCCTCGACCGTCTCTCTTCACTCGAGGACACCCTCTCCCTCATGCAAGAGGAAATGCAAGCGAAGGACGACACGATCAAGCAGAGATCTAGGATTTCACTTAGATACTAAGTTGAAATTCGATTATCATACTTCCATAATAGTTAAGAGAGCCCAGTCCCAAATATTTCTGATTTTCAAAGCGCTAGCCACTAATAATCCTACTCTACTTCTTAAAGCGTATATGACGTATATAGATACGACCCATTCTGGAATCCGGTTCATCTGTCTATAGTCCTCTACGAAAAGAAGATATAGAACGTATAGAGAAAGTCCAAAACAAGGTAACCAGGCTCATTTTCGTACGTGGATTTGGAATTCCTTATGAAGATAGACCATCTTCCACTGAACGTAATCGTCGGTTAAAGGAAACGTCCCACGAAAAAAATCGTTATTGAGTTGGCCGTTGGAAACATAGCAGTATGGTCTAGACCACAAGATGTGCAAAAATCCCGATTCGAAACGGCTCTCTAGGCCTCAGAACGGCCATCTGAATGTGTCGGATACGGTAAATATTGTGGGGTAGTTTGTAGTTTCAACCAAGCACTCCCTCTCCAAATATACCCAGTGGCATCGCCTAGTCTCCACCGCTCTTACATCTACACACCTTTGCCCCTTCCCTAGCTCTTCCCTTCCTACTCCACGGAGAGCGAGAGCGAGCAGGCAATGCCAGGGGTTATTTAGCTAGTCGGTCTAGACTACAAACTACCCCACAAGATTTACCGTATCTCGAAAATTCAGATGGCCGTACGGAGGCCTAGAGAGCTGTTTCGAATCGGGATTTTTACTCATCTTGTTGTCTAGCCCATTTTACACTGTTCCCAATGAATAACTCAACAACGATTTTTTTCGTGGGACAGTTCCTTTAAACATACCTAGCCTAAAATATAGAAGAAAAGTTCGTGATTTGAAAATTGCTTTCAAAATAATGTTCGGAGCGTTTGACATTGAAGTAAGTTCTTCTCAAATGTATCTATTTCGTCCAAGTAGAACAAGAGGAAGTCAATTTCATATATATGTCCCGATTGCTAAGAGCTCTCTTAGACAACATTCATTTGCATTGCGAACTGCACGCAAACTGCACGATGTTAATGAAATGAGCAAGAAAGGAAATGTAATGGAGTACGCAGATTTCTGTAGGCTTATCAGAGAAGTATTTGGATGAACAACTAGTTGGCCCATCATGTTCCTTTCTCCTTACCCCATTGACCCCCACTTTCTCCTTCCCCTATTCTTATTTCTACCGTATCTACACATTATTCGTATCATATATTACCTGTAAATGCTTGACCGCACGTGTTAACGTATTCAATAAATAAATAAATAAATTTCGTATTTAAAATTTCGGGCAACACTGCATTGCATATTGCTGTGTTAACGATTACTCACACACATACGCATTTGATCAGAAATACTTTGATGTTTTCTTTTTGAAGAATGGAAGAGAGTTTGTATATTCATTTTGCAGCAAATTAATGCATAAAAAATCATATAAATTAGCAATTCATACAATAAAACATGAGAATACAAAAATTCAATAATACATTTAAAAAGTAACACCTTTCAAAGCTAAACAGTGAAAATATCATCTTTATCTATGGTTCTCTACTTCCTCATAGATTGCACCCTCCTTTGATTGATTGTCTCTGTCTTTTCTACAAGTGAACTCTTCATCTTCAGATTCCTCATCTTGTTCGTAAATAATCTTGTTGGCTTCCTTGGCGTCAAATCTTCTCGAAGTTTTTGCGGTATTGAATCTTGCAAACAAACTTTTCCTGTAGTTCGATACTTCGGAAGGACTGAACATAGGGCGTCCTCAATCTGCTTGAAATCAATGTGGTACTTACCAGCTGCACACTGAGCGGAAATTCACCACAAATATCACCACGAAATGCACTTCGGGAATAAATTCCCCAGGCCCGCTAGGGAATAATTCCCCCAAAAGCCGAAATTTTTGGTGAATTACCGAAGTGCAAATCGTGGGGAAATATTCCCCACAAATTTCTCCGAGTGCAGTTGCAGCTATGTATTCGCTGGGGTATCCGCTCCGTTTTCTTCTTTGCCTTCATTGCCCATCCCTCAGGCAATGCTTCCTCCTCTTCTATGTGCTCCTCTTGGGCAATCGCGTGGTCTAGGGCAGCGAAAAGTGAAGGTTGGGCAATATCTTCAACATAATCCTTTTAGGTGCTCAGGTCAAAATCTTCTCCGCCTTTTGATTGCACATCCCGAGGGTGACATGTCGTATGTACTGGTGATGAGTACGAAACCCACTCCCACAAGTCTCACGCTGACAAACTGGGTCCTCCGTTTCTTCAACTTCTATCGCCTCATTCTCTTTTTCTTGCTTTTCTTTTCCGTTGTACGGGACATCTTCGCGTGCCAGACAGAATTCAGACTCGTGGCCTTTCGTCCACTCTTCTTAGATTTCTCTGGCACACTGAGCGAAAATATACCAACTATTTGGTATACAAATATACCATGAAACCCATCATGCATATTTTATACCAACATGTTGGTATACAAATATACCAACGGCACCCCCCCCCCCCTTCTCGCCTCTCGCTCGCGAAAATATACCAACGACAGATCAACGAAAATATACCAATGCTGTCCTTCCCGGCCGGCCCTCCCCA
>LS947451.1:286433-322441 GCA_900490955.1 Micoletzkya japonica | reverse complement strand
CATTCCTCGTGAGAGTCCCTCACTCACACTGCTTCCAAAATAGACCAGTGCAGACGCCACGAAAATATACCAACCTGTTGGTATATTTCCGTTCGCTTCCAAATAAGACCAACCAGTTGGTATATATTTTGCGGCGAAGCAAACATATACCTTGCATATTTATCTGATCAGTATATACTAGGTATATTTTCGCTCAGTGCAGTGGCTCCTCCAGAGGAAATAAATGTTTATTCTTTCTTCTTTGCACCTTATGCTAAATAACGCAAGGCCAATCAAGAATGCGCAGAACGAAAATTTGAATAGGACCGATAGTATTTGATGAAAACGTTCCGCCAGATTCCTACTTCGTCTGCACTCTCTTCACACCACTTCGCTCTTACGTCGAAAGTAGGAATGAGACGACTGAAGGAACTTTTTCCTCAACTATATCTTTGTTATTATTATTGATATTACATCGTGCGAGATAAAAGAACAATGAATACTTCTGTCGTAAATGCAGAGAGAAGTCGTAAATCTGAAAGTAAAGAAAAACTTTTATGAGACATCTAAGCAATACCTGTACAATAAAGAATCATAAATAGAAAAAAAAACAACGTAATAGATAGATTTTATTGCAGATCACAGGGAAATGCGAGTAAAAGTAGACAATACAGTAGAAGAAGAGAAGAGAGAGAAAAAAAGGCACATAGAAATGGAATGACCTATGACTTAGAATTAGCCTCACTAATTATAGGAAGAACATAGTGAATTAAAAGCTCTTGCACTCCGCATAAAGAAGCTATTTGTTCGGTAGTTTTGTGATGCGCTCTTGAGAGAAATTGTGAAACCAGGTCCCCGACATCGGGAGGGTTTTCACAGCATTCCGCCCGGCGAAGAATCTGTCTAATAGCGAATTGACCACCATTTTTGAATTTTCTCAAGAGTGGCTAAACCGATCCTCACCAAATTTTCAGAGGGGTTGGAATCCATAGTGAAGAACTTAAGTTTTCAGATTCAGAATTTTCTGTTCACTGGTTCACCCAGAGGATCGGATCCTATGCGCAGAAACCGCTATTCGCTATTAGAACATTTGGAATGCTGTGTTTTGTAACGAAGTGGTGGGGAACGGAATCAGAAATTCTTCGTTTCCCGTGAAATACATAAGAAGACGTCGCCTGTCTTCTTTGTATTCTTGTAGGAAGGGAAGGACTAGGGGATATCTACTTTATCTTGGAGCGGGAGGCTCGGGTGTTAGTGAGCGACTTGAATGAATAACACATCGATAGAGAGGGTCCATCAGCCGCGCGATTAATCCCCCTCGGCGACCGGTCAGCGAACGTCGAAAGTTCGGCATTAATTGGGCAACGGGGTCGCGAACTTCCCCATGTATAAGCATAGGAGTTCGCAGTTATTTCTGACTTCCCCCCGAAAGGTCGCCGACCGGCCGCCGACCGAAATAGGTGAAAGATCGCTGACCGGTTAGAGAGAGGCGAGAGAGCATGCGATTTGGAGAGAGCGAAAAGAGCATACCCGGTGGTGCTCTTTTCGCTCTCTCACTCTGCCCATGCTGAGGGATGCTCTCTCGCTGTCGGCGATCTTTCAAAAGTTGGTGAACTTTGGGAGAGGATAGGAGACGTAAATCGGGCAATATTCTTAGAAGTTTTCTGACTTTGCGAGTGAGTATTTCGAGAAATTTTGGTTTGTGACCCTAGGTAAATTTGTATGGAGATTTCGAATATGTAAACAGATTTGTTGCACGACATACAGTAAGCTCACAACACTGTGTCGAATTCACTAACTTTCTCAATTTTTGAAGAAGAAACTTGTAACTTCGGCTATACATTTAATTTTCGATCTACATTACGAATGTTTAACTTTTGTTATCCTATTTTAACTTCATAGGGTTGTTAACAATGTCAAATCTTGGAATTAGATCCTAATTCTTAGCGTATGCTGACGTATCAATTGCCTTGATTCCAAAAATATAGAATTCGTACACATTTTATAGAGATAAAGTATGAAAGGCAAAATCTGCAAAAAACAAGTTTCACAGAGGTGGAGTCGAACCCGCAATATGAAAATACCAAGCAACACGCATACCTATTGCGCCATACAAGATATATCTTGCTGACGCTACATCGCCCTCACGGTCCTCTCCCTTCCCATAGCCGAAAGTTGGCCAATCTCTCCCGAATTTCTGCCCAACCCGCGCGACCTGCCAGCGGAAGATCGCTGAGAAGTCGGTGAACTTAGGGGGGATTAATCGCGCGGCAGCTGTTTACTAGAACCTTGCACACTAGCAACGTGCAACTCATTTGCTCCTATTACACCCGTACAGGAGTTGAGATAGTACTTTTTGATCGATAATATTCCGCCTGTTAGCGAGAGTTTCAAGGTTTAGAATTTTATCTCTTATTTCGCTAGAAGGCATATTTTCACGAGTTTTGCCGTAGCATCTCATGAAAATACGTCGTGTATAATAATTTTGCACTCTCTCAAGCTTTATCTTGTCGCAAGATTGATAGGGCTATATACAGTAGAACCGTTTTCAAGGATGGAGCAAACATATATTTTGTATGCATTCACAAGTATATCAGCCTTTCGAGTACGCAATGCCCTTAGTATCATACTACCGGCAAGGAGAGCCTTCGTAGAGAGCAATTGAACATGTTGGGAGAATTTTAGCTCTGAGTCAATGGTAAATCCAAGATCGCGCATTTCAGAGCACGATGATATTAGAGCTCCATTTATGAAATAACGTCTTTTAGTATTCTTACGGCCGAGATGCAATACAGCGCACTTGTTATGTGCAAGTTCGAGTTGCTATTCATTTGACCAGTCAGAGATTAAATCTATTGCCTTTCGTAAATTAGAACCGTTATCTGTTTTGTTGAGTGCTGTATACACTTTGATATCATCTGCGTAAACACGTGCTATTTTACATTGCCTTTCTGAACAAGTTGCGGGTAGTTCAGCAGTATACAAAATGAATAATAGGGGGCCTAAGACAGAACCTTGGGGAACACCGCTAACCATTGGTTTCGGATCGGAAAGTGCTTCACCAACTCGCACGCGGAATGTCCTTTCCTCGAGATAGGAGCGGATCCATTTAACGATCAGAGGTGGAAGACCAAAGCTTTTGAGTTTGTGCATCAGTTTGGGATGCGAAACTCGATCGAAAGCCTTTGCATAGTCAAAGTAAACTATATCTACCTGCTTAGATTCAGAAAGCGAACGGGACCAGAATTCAGTTGAATCTAGCATAAGCAGTTCAGTCGAACGGCCGCTTCGGAAACCAAATTGTTCGTCTGGGATAAGCTTAACTCTTTCGCAAATTTGAACCATATGCTTCGCGTATATTTTCTCAAATACTCAACAAAAGAATGATGTTATGCTTATGGAGCGATAGCTCAACGGGTCAGAAAACGGTGGTTTTTTCTTAACTGGGGTGGATTGTTTCCAAAGGGAAGGAATAGCTGACGAGTTAAGGAAAAGTGAGAATATAATTTCAAGTGGAGCAGATATAGGAACAGCAATATTTTGCAAGAAGCCCATATTTATGTTCTCAGGTGTCCTGCAACTCGATTTTTTCCACTTTTCAATTAAGCGGCATATTTCAAAGGCAGGAAAAGTTGGCAGATCGTCTTTATTCATGTTAGAGGTGCGCATTTCAGCCATGTTGGGAAGATCGTCCAGCGAGCAAATTAGCTTCTTGCACGTCTGAAACCATCAAAGTGCCACTTGCATCAGCTAATCCATCAACCCCGCGAGGCTTAGAAATACGGCTTTTGACATGACGGAAAAATTTGCGCTTGTCACCACTTTCGACTATCTTTTTATCCAGATTCATGTGATACCTTTTTAATTTGATTCGAAACTTCTTATTTGCCTTGCTAAAGGCGTTCCAATCTTGCGTTGAATCAGACCCAATTGCATTATTCCAAAGGTGAAAACGTGCTTTCATGAGGCGGGATAAGTGAGAGGGGATCGCGCCAATACTGGCATGGACTTTCTCGAGGGGAACGAAAGTATCGATAGCTTTTTCAAGTGTTTTCAAGAATATTTCATAAGCCTTATCCACGTCAGAAATGCAGGAAAAGAGAGATTGCCAATAAATGCAAGCAAGTTGGCAGTTCAAGGCTTCATAATCGACTTTTTGATAGTTGCGTTTCAGCGTAAAAATGGGTACGGTATGTTCTAAGTTGATAGAAAATGAAACGGAATTGTGGTCTGAAATAGAAAAGGGTGGTCCTACTGCTACATTTAATACTAACTCATGCCTATTGCAAAGAACCAAATCGAGAATATTATGACCTCGAGTTGGGGATTCAACCAATTGGTTCGTCTTCATAGAGGAAACAAGCTCAATGAATTACCTACCAACTTTGGAAAGAGCGACATTTGAGCAACCCCATTCTATGTCAGGGAGATTAAAGTCACCTAACACTACGGATGGTTGTGGACATGAACAAAGATCTCGTATGTTCTGGAACAGATCGTAGGTGAGTGCATCAGTAGCACTAGGCGTCCTGTAGACGCATATAGCCCGTACTAAGTCCCCATTTATATCAATATCAACAGCTATTAATCCATGGGAACCCTTAATTGATTCTTCATATATAAGAGCAGCATTTAGAGAAGAGCGAACTAAGATCGCAACACCTCCCCCCTTTAGATTTCTATCTTTACGAAAAATCGTATAATGGTTTGACAGCGACTTTAGTAATAGTGAATCAGGAGTTTTTGATGAAAGCCATGTTTCGTTGAGGAAAATTAAAGAGTAATTGAGCCTTAAGCAAAGTTTGGAAACAGTATTCCTTGTTATTTACAGATCGACATTTTGCCAAATAGCATCTTAGGGAGCGCAAGAGCTTTGAGTTTGAAGGAGAGTTACTGGTATTGGGCTTACAATTAGATGATGACCGGGGGAGGCTCAGTTAAAAGGACCAGAGAATTGTAAGGTTGAGGGCGATAGTAGCTCGAGTTCATGAATACAGAATTGTGGGGTTGACCGTAATTGCGAGGCTGAGTGTACGAAGAATGAGAATAGTCGTAGTTGTTAGCAGCGGGTCTAATCTTATCGGGGTTAGAATGCTGTGAAGTCGACGGGGCATCCTGATCCATCCAGCCTACTCTCCTTTCGTCTCTCCCAGTTCTCCATTTGTCGTATCCTTCCTTTCTCATTCTCCTTACTTCCTTGACTGAGGGGGTCTTGGGTCGAGCTTCCTTCTCCGCGATAGAAGGCCTGATGAACACATCTCGGAATTGAGGGGGGCAGTCCGGGCGTCCAAGCTTGTACTGATTCTTGAGTACAAACTTTTGATGTTCCGAGGAGGGCAAGACGAGCTTCGTGAGGGGATTGGAATGGGAGGGATTGCCGAGTCTGTAGACTGCGGAGGGGCGGACGGGGACACCGAGGTAACAGAGAAGGGACGTCATCTCTCTGTACTCGAAGTCCACTTGTTCTTTGGGGGGAAAGGTTATGGTTGCGGGGGAAACGGGCGACAACGAGGCTCCTTCTCAGTTCTTTGAGATCTCCGTGGGTCGTGTCGATCGATGTGTCCTATTCAAAAACCAATAAAAGAATACATCAAGGTGGAAGTGAACCACAAACCTACGAGTCTTGCGTATGTCGCTTTGCCACTACTCTAGGCTGACACATTTACATAGCTTTCCGATATCCATCTTACCACTACCAATCAACCTCTATCCCCCTTCCCCTCCCCCCGTGCGGTGCGAAGCTTCACACTGCCAAAGGAAAGGACCGCGAAGCTTCGCGGTCACTGCCACTGGGGAGAACGTGGGAAGCGAAGCACCGCAGCACGTGGGAACGAGGGAAAAGGGGAAGCGAAGCTTCGCATTCGCAACTGCGACCCTTGGCGGGACTGTGGGAGATAAGAAAGAATACCTGTAATCATGCCGAAGACGAAAATGTAGTAATGCGCACACTGAGTAAGTAGACTGTCCTCTCACTCTCATCCCTTACACATTTTCGCCTCCCCACACCAAGCAGATCCTAAGCGCCGGCACCACGAAAGGCTCGTTTCTCGACTTGGGTCGCGGATTGCCAGTGGGTGTCGAATGAAATCTTCTATTGGAGGATCATAATTTAGACATATATCTACCTGGTTTTCTTTATTTTATCAGGGTTAGCCGATTAAATGGAAGCTAAATGATTGTGTCATGATAGCACGGCGAATAAGTGGAAGTTGATATGTTGATCAAAGACTAACTCTTGTGTCCATGATCACAACGTGAATAGCCTATGATTTGAACTGATTTGAACTCGGAGAACTATGTTATCCTCATGCTTCAGATGATGCGGAGATGGGCTTTGTGAAGTCGTGTACTTGTGAGGATGTAGATAAGAGGCGATGTTGGAGCCAGGCTTTATCTTCAGACGTTTCGGCCTTTTTCATGCCATCATCAGTGAATAATTACCTCAATCTGGGGTAATTAAACCATCCCCGTATCATATTGATCTGATTATCTAGTTTCAGCATTATATCGTTGTTGAGAAAGAGACGATTCAACATGGCAAAACGGGGAGGATATCAAGGTAGCGCCAAGAGGATACAGAGAGAATGGAAAATAAAAAAAATCGTAATAATTTTTTGTTTACCTAATAGACGTTTAGGTAAATATCGTTTGGATGAGTGCGATAACTGTTAGTTACTCGCGCGCACTACTTAGATAAAGAGTACTTAAGCAAAGTGAATCCGATCGACCGAGATTGAGTAGAACCACCACTCTGTTGGTATGCGGTTTGCTCAACTCTGTCTCTTACTTTCCCTCACTGCTTCTTCATATGCGAAATCGCTAAGTAAGTTTGATATTTGATGCATATCAAGCTTTTTTTGCTTTTAGATGTTGTTGCTGATGCCAATATTCATTTGACAAAGGAAGAAGAAGAGCAGGGTTTCCTTTCGGGATTTTCTATCACGGGATTTGAGGATGATGACGATACTATGTGTCTTGATACAGGAGATGAATGTAATGCGAAAGAATGCTCAAATGTAAGGTTGCGTTTGGAAAACTGAATAAGTTATGAATTTCAGCCTATTTTTGATTCGATCAACTCAATCTATTGTGAAAAGACCTGTGGATACTGTGGAAAAGAAGCCGAAACTATAAAGTATGATCCCTCCAAATTTGAAAACGAAAATGTGTTTCAGGAATAGAGGACCGGATTGCAAAGATCTCATTGACCAAGGAAAGAGAGCTTGTGATGAGAACGCAGTAAGTTCTTTGTTTTCCTTGCATATAAAAACTGACGACAATGAGACAGGAAGTAAAATTATGTACACAGTTTCACCTTATACCCGTGATAAACAGTTTCAACTTTCCGCCGGTTCCACTAATTAAACGGGGGAATGATCGAAGGAGAGGTGAAGGACAACGTCTCGTTCAATCTTCTTTTAGGCGTGCGAGTATCGAGGAAAAGACTATAATCCTCCCTTCCAATGTTCATGCTCTGACAAGTACAGATATGAAGCATATAAGAATGGATGGCTTGAGAATCCTTGTGAATCGAACAGGTAACTATGAACAAAACCTTATGACTAATGTTACTATTGTAGATTCAATCTCCCAGGAATTGGAAATGACAAGAAATCACAATGCTCTCCTTCCGATTTTAGCTATATGAGTGAAAGCTTGGAATCTTGCGAAAAGTACTTGAAGGAGAAGAATGGTACGAACAAGATTGAAAAATTAGTAAATCACATTTCGTGCAGTAAACGATATGGAATGCGAGAAAGCTGAGTTTAATTCTGACGGAAGTATTCTGTGTCCATACTCTAAGAAGACAGAAGGATGGTTTTATGTCAAGAACAAGGATCAACACAAAAGTGTAAGCTTATTTTATTAAATCTTCAATAATCTGTATAAGAAATTGACTTAGAATTATTCTCTTTTAGGTATCAGTTGCTCCAAGTGATCATAAGAAAGCGGCTCAAAACAAGATTCTCATCAAGTATGTTTAAATGACCCCCTCTTCTATCTCTATACAGTTCGCAAAATGTTTCCTTTCAGATGGGCAGAGAAGAACTTCTACTGCAACAAAAATGTATGTTTCTACTCTTGATATTTCTTTCATTTCGTTTTCCAGACAGTTCATTGGTCTGACTCATCCTCTGTGAAATCGGAATCGGATCTGTGGGATGTCAAAGGAATGGGATGCATTGTTCCGAAGAGTGAAGTCCACAAGGCAAGCACATTCCATTACTCTTCAATTACCGTATCTATTTATTGCAGAAGAAACCGAAGGTGGTTCCTGAGGTAGTGAAGCCCCCAATCACAACGACTTCAACTGAACCAAGTACTTCAACGAGTACTACGACTACCACACCCACAACAACTACAACTACACCTACAACTACTACCACAACTACCACTACCACTACAACTGCACCGACTACCACCACGAAACCTAAGCCGAAACGATCAGGTAGTCTTAGTATTTATTATAATTTGACCAGGAACAATATATCTACCGGGTGCCTTATATCTTCCCTATTCAAGCTACCATTAAAGAAGCCGGTAGATTTCGCAATTTGGATTTAAAGGCCCCCCAACGACCACTTTTTTACCCTAGGCTTTTTGATATCATTGGATAGCTCTCAGTGTGCTGAGTTCCGAGTAAAAAGTTGTAATTATGAAACTTCGCCGTTGCTTAGAAAAAGCTGCGCAAAGATTCCCCTCGCTTTCTGTGTCTCTTCATTCCCCTCTTGTCTCTCACAATCAACCGCACGTTAATTGGATGTACCTAGAAATGAATGATATGGTCGGAGGGAGCCTTTAAAGGGACATGGAAGCCAAAAAAGATTGGCTTTCATATGAAAGTTTATCGCCTAAATAATATAAAAACCAAAACCAGAGTGCACAAAAATGTCTACTTCGCGAGATATCCTAAATATCGTTTCCCAGCCAAGGCGCAGTCTTACAGCTTTTAGCGCATAGTAACGAGGCAAATGGCATCGAGGTATTCCCGGAACAAATAAATATTCCTCGCACCAGAAATTTTTTAAAAATATTTTTCAAACGCTATTGTCTTTATTATCGTCTAAGTACATATTTTACATATTTTGCCATATTCGGTTTCAAAAAGTTTGTCGCTTCCATGTCCCTTTAAGCGTATGTATATCGGGCACCTCTTGTATAAAAATCGTTTTTTTTCAGCTGACAACTTATAACTATGTGTTGGGAAATTTTTACTATCTTTAATCTTATTGCTCTTTTGTAGGGCTTAGATTCCGACAGATAGCGCACCTTTGTAGGAGTTTGCCCGAATGCTCCCGGCTTCAACTATAACTCAGGAGCGGCAAGAGACGGAAATCCTAAGTGAGCATAGATCCGCTTCAAAGTTTGAAGCATTTAAAGGAACTGTCCCACGAAAAAAATCGTTATTGAGTTAGTCATTGGAAACATTGCAGTGTGGTCTATGCAACAAGATGTGAAAAAATTCCGGTTCGAAATGACCCTCTAGGGCTCAGTACGGCCATCTGAATGTGCGAGATACGGTAAATCTCGTGGGGTAGTTTGTAGCTTAACCAAGCGCTACTCTCCCCCAAATATACCCAGCGGAAATGCCTGATCTCCACCGCTCTCACATCTACACACCTCCGCCTCTTCCCTTGCTCTTCCCTTCCTGCTCCACGCAGAGCGAGAGCGAACAGGCATTGCCAGGGGTTATTTAGATAGACGCTGTAGACTACAAACTACCCCGCGAGATATACCGTATCTCGCACATTCAGATGGGCGTACTGAGCCCTAGAGGGTCATTTCGAATAGGAATTTTTGCTCATCTTGTTGTCTAGCCCATACCACAATGTTTCCAACGGATAACTCAACAACGATTTTTTTCGTGGGACAGTTCCTTTAATTGTCTTGCAGTTGCGTAAGCTGGATGAACAACTACACGTTTTGCGGCACGCAAAACATCACCTCTACCCAACTATACTGTGGACGAACGTGTTGGCCCGAATTGGTTAGTGAAGTAGATAGTTTACTGAACATTTTACGTTCCGAATCGATGAAGAGTGACTCATACTCAGTGTGTAGTAATGTGTGTATATCCAAAAGATCGTTCAGAATCTGAGCGACTGCGCTACATTCTCAATCATGCCCTTCATACGTCGTCGACAGTTCACTCGCTCTGATGCCTTCTGCCCAACTTCAGCGGGTAACAAGGTCAGGGATTCACCCAGATATACCCTCTAGAGATCGCACGCATAATCCCCTAGAGAAGTTGAGATTTTGACTGTTTGATGTGTTCCCCAGGTCACCGTGAATTCTCACTGTGAGCTACAGTCACAGTGAGAATTCACGCTTTTTGGCAGTAGCAAAAAAGCGTGAATTCTCACTGTGACTGTAGCGCACCTCGTTACTATATACCTAGATATAATGGAATAAAAATTTATCGGTCAGTTTATCATTCCGAATATCTCGCTCGAGAGCGTGCAAAAAATCAAATAAACTGACGGACCGGTTTATTCTACTATATTTAAGTGAATCTCTATGAATGACTAAAAATGTAAAAAAGACGTTTCAGCTGGAATTCATCTACGTTAGATACGGATGCACAGCGGAATTGTACATGGACCCAGTGCCCGCCGATGACGCGAAGCCTGTCATCGCGTTAGTCATGTGTGCTACTGTAAACTTGGGAAGCTTTTTAGAACAACCTTTATATAGTGGAATAAACCGCTCCGTCAGTTTCTTTCGTTCCAAAATGAGTCTAATTCTCTCACTTTTGCATACTCTCTCACCTTATATTCGAAATGATTTTCCGACGGAGCTTTTTAATTCACTATACTTTGTGTTTAAAATGCTCAAAATTGATCAGGCTTAATTTAAAAATACAGAAAGCATCTATTCAAAAGGGGAACTGATTTATTTAGAATTTTCTAAGCATGAATTCTAACTATTATTGACGAAAAAGTTCCATCAGTAAACTCATTCCTACTTTATCTACACTCTCTTCATACCGCTTCCCTCTCTCGCCGGAAGCAGGAATGAGACGACTGATGGAACGTTTTCCTAAACCATATAAATTGTTGACTTCTTACTAGCAAATCACTGCAAATTTTGTCCGTCTGTCTGTGTGTGTCTGTCTGTCCGTAGGTCGATTATCTCCATTAGAATTGCGAATTTCAAAAAAGTTCTTACAAGACCTCTATTCAATTCTTCATACCTCGGGACCATTTTTTGCGTTTTTGGAAATTTTCAAAACCGACTGAGAAAATTGATATTTTTGAAAATTTTCAAAAAATCTTCTACTTTTGTCAGAATACGTTTCAGAACACGGGGATCATTTTTTGGTCAAAAAGTCATCAGAGAAAAAACTTTGAAATTTTTCTGATGCTTTGTCAAAATGTGCAAAAAGGATCCGAACTTGCGTGCCTTCACTAACAAGGCAAAACTTTTACCTCTACTCTACTTCGGCAGACAATGTGCGCGAACACGGGTTTCGCTCATAGCCTTACATCGCGTGCTTTATCGCCTCCTCCCTTCTTGATTCATTGCATTCATTCGTCTCTGATTTCTTGCAGCGCGTGGTTGGTTCTCTCTTCTCTGATCCTTTCATTGCCTATGAAGTGAAAAAGATAACTTAATATAGTTTAGGTGTAATGAGAACAGTGGGCGCCGAAGGCGCCCACGTCCTGCCTAACACAAAAGCTTAGGCGATCCGTGAAGCGTGCTGTGGGCGCCCTGTGTTGTGTGTCCAGAAGCGAAGCTCCTGGACCACATAAGCAAGGCCACCGCAGCACGCTTCGTGGATCGCAGGGTACAGCGTAGTTTTGCTAGTTGTTATAAATATTCGGCATATGCAATCTTTGGCTAAATATGAGAGTTACTTTAAGGTACCGTGGTCTCGCGCCTCAGGAAGGCTTCAATATAACGGGTTACTACGTGCAGGGGACGGCGAAGCTATCCCAGACGATTGTGTGCAACTGCTAACCACAATCCCGCACTAACAATAGGTGCAGAGATCAGAAACAGTCGTCCAATAATGTCAATGTAGATCTTGTCATTTGAATCAAGCCATGCCCTTCCCATTCTTATCCGTTGCACAGAGAATGCTTCGGATAATGTACTTGAATAAAGATATTGAAATAATCGCTCTGTGTATGTATCGAGTTGCTAATAATTATACGTAATTTCTTTATTCGTCGCTATGACTCTTTCAATATGTCTCTGTATACCAATCCATTATGCCACGTAGTACATTTTGGAGTGCTAGGCCGGCAAATCGCCGCTTCCTAGAGCAAATCAATTATTTACGGAGAAGGGAAGAGGCCACTTAACCGCAGAAAGCCGAGTTTCGATGACAAGATCTACGTATCAGTTGAGGGGAAAGATTCGGTAAGCTGTTCATAACATCGGGAGCATTTCATATACAGAAAGGGAGAACTGGAGGGGGTCTGCAATCGGCAATCAACTAACTAGCTGTGTGTAGATTGATTAGAAGTCGGCAACCGGCATAGAATCATAATCGGAACGGAATAGGGAAGAGGGTGGCATGAGGCTGCGCCATGCATTGAAGCTCAATGGGAAAACAACGAATCGTGGGTATGAGAGGAGGAGGATAGGAAGGGGGAGAGGAGCGGGGAAAGGCAAAGACAAAGGCGGTGCATCACAGTCAAGGGGAGGGCGGATATATGTACTCTGTGCTCGTCTAGAAAGAGGGACGTTAAGCTCACGGAAAGATAATGGCAGACAACAGGAAGGGGAAGGGATGGAGGGGCACTACGTGCGTGTATAGACACCATTATTACGAAGGATCGGGGAGAGTTTAGCCGGATCGCTAAACGGATTGTATAGGGGATCTAGAGGGTCATCGGGAGAGGGTTGAACTGGACCGGGGTTCGGAATGCGAGGACGACGAGACGACGCCGGAATCGGCACAGTCGTGGACGAGATGGTCCCCGTCCAGGGGAGCGAACAGGTACAGGGGAACCGTCCTGAAGGGGGGGGGGACAGTTATAGTTGAGGAAGATGATCCGCCTAATCGTCCCATTCTTATTTGCGATTAGTGAACGACGCGGTGTGAAGAGAGTGCAGAGCTTTTAGAGGTTTTTATTCATTTTAAAATCACCGGTGAGGAAAATGGAACAAAGCTCTGCACTATCTTGTAGATTAGCTCACGGTCTATCTAATGGACATAAGCATGTTATTCTAGTAATCGTAGTCTCTGAGCCTATTGCATTCTTAACTATTGTTCCTTATTTATGTTTAATTTTCATTAGAGTTTTGAAACGAAAAACGAAGAAGAGGTTAAAAGGCCAATAGGCTCCGTGATTACAAATCCTGCGAGCTCAATTTCATATCCATTAGACAGCCCGTGAGCCAATCTACAAGATAGCGCAGATCCTTGTTCCATTTTCTTCACCGGTGATTCTAAAATGAATAAAAACCTCTAAAAGTGGGCGAATTCCCTTCATTTTTTCTCCCTTTCCCTCTCATTCTTCTCTTCATTCCTCCCCTCCCCCCCTCTGAAACGCGGCACATGCTAATGAAGGTTCACTCTCCCTTTGACATGCTGTGTGCAGACGAAGTAGGCACTTTTTCGTTATTACTCTTCTCCTATGCCAAGGAGAGCAGGAAGGCTTGCGATGAATCTTAATAGATGACGTACCTATACAGCGCGTCCCTCGCGTCCTGCCTTCCCAGCTCCGCCAGAATGGTGCACAGCCGACCGACGGTCGCCGTCTCGGGCTGCTGCAGCGACCACTCGGCGATCAGTTGGTCAGTTCGCGATAGTGACTGGCCGGTCGAGTCCACCTGACAAGTAATTGCGTATTTATAGGAGTTTAAGACATCTTAATCATACGAATCTCCATATCTTAAATGGAGGGCGTATAGCCTATGTCGTATACCTCCGGCACTTGGTCGGTGAGGTTGAGCTTGACGGCGAGGATGGACCAGTCCCTGCCCATGGCGTCGGGCGGGTCGAGGAGGGCGGCCAGTTCACAACGGGAGTTGAGGTTGAGGTCGCCGACGCACACGTCGATTCCCAGGGTGAGCAGACGGGCCACCTCTCGGGAACCTCAACGAATCACGATAAGACAGGTTGTGGATATGCATCGACTGAACCGTGGAAGGTTCAGCTATGTATCTTGGATTCATCGGAGCCAGTAATTGTCCGGTCAAAGGTCGCAGGAGACTCACCGAAGCACACGACGTCCGTGAAGGCCTCCTCCTCGTCGTGGGTTCCCTTGATAGTCAGCTGCTCCGCCTGCTGCATCGCCATCATCGCCTCAGGGGGGAAGGAGGCGGGAGACGGGTTGTGCTCCTGAACCATTACGCTCCATTGTTAATAGGAATATCAAGGCTCTCGACAGACTTCGTATCCTCATTGCATTTGTATCGACCTTGTAACATACGTTTCCTTGTGAGATAGCAATAAAGTTGTATTTATTGTATCGGTTTAGCGCGTACCGCGAGATGCTTGGGCGAGAGGAAGTGTCGTTCGAGGCCGATGCCGGGCGCGACCTCGATGGCCGTCGTCTCGACCAGGTTGACGATGTCCTCGAGGAAGTAGAACAGGGCGACCGCGCGGTCGGCCGGACCACGGACGCGGATCTGCAATGCCATGACTCAAGATCGTGGAGCTGTGGAGAGAAGCGTGCTCTGGCCACGTTGGTAGGATAGTTATAGCATGGTTTGTCGTTTACATGTTTTCGCGTTAAGAATCAACGACAACTAGGTACCTCCACAGCATCCCCGTGCAACCGAATCAAGGCCTCCATCTGGCCCGAACACAGCTTGCTGCAGTTCAGCCACTGCGTGAGGTCTGCGTCCATCGGGTCCTACAAACACTCGATCCGACTGTTCTCATTTTACCATACACAGTATTCTGACAACAGTGAAAATGTTAAGCGAACGAGTTGCCGAAAAATAACCCTGATTTCGGTAGGAACTCTCGCACGGAAAACACCGTATCCTAAGCATTTTGTCTCGTTCGTTTAACATTTAGAAGACTGTGCATACGTTCTCCCCTATGATCGTCAAGCTCGCCTTGACTCTCTACTATTGTTTACCTGGAAGTCGTGCATGCTCCTCCTCAGGGCGACCTGTATCCGCGGGAAGGTGCTCTGCAGACTCCGCTCCATTCCCCGCATCGGCAACACGCGCACTCCGCCGTACAGGTAGGAGGGCCGGTCCTGCAAGGAAGGCATGTACCTACACAAGTCGGATTTATCCAATTCCATCCCCCAACACGAACGCTTCGTTAGCCTTCCCATTGTTAAATTTCCGGCGAGACAACGATGTGGTATAAAAGGAAAGCTTACTGACGAACCCGTTTCGCACATCTGCAAAATAGTAAAAAAAAAACATACCTTGAGCCAGACGTCCTTGGGCGGCTCGAGCATGATGAATGCGGGAAACTCGAAGGACGCCTCGTCTTCGCCTTCGAGCGGAGCGCACATCTGCAATGTGCATATATTTCTAGATTTCGAATTTCCAATTTACTCTAGTCAATAGCGTTTTCATAAGAACAAGTACACATAGCTTTAAAGTAAGTATGTACCTGCAGAGTGTCTAATATCTGGAACAGGTCCGCCGGTTCCGGAATCTCGCTGTAGATGGGCACGAACTGGTCTATCGTGTAGCAGCCTGCAAGAGAGGCAACGGTCTGATCTCGATCTTGCGCCGACTAATTACGCAGTCTACCTGATATTCGGCAGCGAGAGAGGAATTCTGCTGAAAGCAGCTGTCCGATGACGTGTGTTCCGAGCCATTCTGCGTTGAGCACGACAAAGTCGACCTGGAGGACGAGAGATCATAGACGTTGTATACTCAGAAGCCACCAAATATCTAGATCTTAGTGACAATCAAGAGCGTGAGCATACCTCGGCAGTCTCGTCTCGCAGGTAGACCACTTCTCCCACCAACTGCAGTTGCTGTATCAACTGCCGACAGTGCGACTCGCCCGCCAGGGGGTTGATGTCGGTCCTGAAGCGACGGCATGAACATTATTGATTAGTTTCGGGACTGACTGACCTGCAGATGTTGACGAAGTGCGGCCACGTGATAACGGGGAAGTTGGCGTGTTGCTTTCGCAGCGTTCCGATGTAGCTGACCGCAGTCTCGAGCAGGCCGAGGGGACGTTGCAAATGCTAGAACGACTTTGATCATTGATAAGTTGAGAGATAACGACTACCTCAAGGATGCCAGCTCTGCTCTCGTTCAGGAACTTCCGCAGTGCCTTGAGTCCCGGACAGCTGGGATTGGTGGAGTCGAGCAGGATGAGCTTGTCGTGGATGTCGAAGTGCGTTTGGAAGCGCAATCGGACCGTGTTCAGGAGGGCCTCCGAATCCGACGACGTGTAGTCGCCTGCAATGCGAATACCTTTGGTTGAGAACAGCCACATTTATTTACTTCACATATCTAACGACGCATCGAAGGTGTATGAAGGAAGTGTAGAAGATGTATGGCGGAATGCTTTTAGCGGTAATATTCATGCATTGCGTCCGTTTCTCGAGTGCGATTAATGTTTTAGTAACCTTCGGGCGTCTTCTGCGGGAAGAGGGCGGGGGTTGCGTGCGATCCGACGAGAACGACGAGCGACCGTCGGGAGACCATTCCACAGTGGCCTGCACAGGGAACGGGCAAATATTTGATCTGCTACTCCGCAATGACACGCTATCAGTGTGCACTACAGCTCATTACAGCTTAGTCGCCTACCGATCGGCTCGCCCGGTGTCACGCGACCCTTCAGGAAGTTCATCCAGTAGAGTACCTGCTTGTACTGCACCTGAATCGGACTGATGCTGCTTACTGTGGTAGTCATATTATATAATTAGGAGTATTTAGGCACCTCTTGCGGATCGGAAGCGCGGAACATGATGATGTGGACGCAGTCGATGTTGCCGACGAAGTGGTCGTAGGCCGTGTGGTAGGGCTCGTAGCCGCCGAACTCCCATACGGAGAACTCACCGCAGCCTGGAATGGGCACATTTCAAGACCTAGTTACTTGTGACCATATCTCCTACTACAGTATGCATACTAATGGCTTCAAGACATTTAACATAGCAACGAGCGATCAGAAGCTGACCCGCGACGTTGACAGTCTGCACGTCGATGCCCCTCGTGTAGCCGGGATGCAGCGGGCGCCAGGCGAGCGTCGTGAACTGCTCTCCGGAGGTGTTGTTGTTGGACTCGGAGGAGAAGGACGAGCCCTGCCCTGAGTGCACGCCCTCGTCTGCAACAGGCAACCACGTAGACCACCCCGCACGCCCGCTATTTAGAACCAATGAATGCGAAGTTAAAGGAGCTCCGTTCGGAACCACCGTAATCTATTCAAATTCCTGACGGCATCCTGACGGATTCGATTAGTTTCTCTTCTATGCCCATCCCTCTCTCGCAATGCAAATTAGTCTCAATTAGGTTGGCTACGGTACTGAATGGTCCTCCTTCAAGCTACTTTGGAGGAAATAATCAGTCACCAATTGATCCCACTCTATGGACATGCGGAAACGCACAACTTAGGCTTGGCTTACTGATAGTCTTCGAACGTTTAGCAGTATACTGTAGAGCGAAAGTTTGCCGAACAGCTTGTGCGAGTCTCTTTAGCAAACGCAATAACGCGTGGAAAGGCAATATGAGCGGCCCCGACTACACAACCGCCGACACAATGGCCCCTCTTCTTCGGGGAGGACGGAGGCCTATTGAAACTCGAGCTCGTGAGCGGCGGGGGTTAGTGTGCCTGTGGGGAAATAGCTACTGCCTGTCGCTCATCTCATTCAAAAAAGTCTATCACGCGTTTTAGCGCGAGACTTGTCAAGTACTAAACAAATTATTTGCCCACCTGTATTGTATACAATAAATATTGTTATTATTATTATTAATCTAATAATAATTATTATTACTATTAGATTACGATGGTGGACGATACCTCGGTAGGTAGAGGGAGCGGAGGAGGAGTGGTCGGAGAACCTTCGACTCACAGCGTCCATCAACGTACCCGCAACGCCCCGGCCGGGAAGCGAAGAGACCAGCTTGCTCTTGCCTGCAATACGGTCATCATTTATGCAAACGGGGGTGGGATACCAGCCACCGAAAACCCTAGCAAAGCATACCCGACAGCGAGTGTCCGAAGAGCTTCAACTTGATCCTCGGCAGGAGGCGTTCGAGCGAGCACAGTTGCTCCACGTACAATTCGCGGGTTTGGTCCTGGAACGGGGAGGGCTTAGTCGTCTATCGGATAGCGTGTTGCTCACATTCTTCATCTTGGCCAGCAGGTTGGCTACGGTCGTGTGCTCTTGAGCGATCGCGAGCACCTCAGCGGTCAGACCCTCCTGAACAGTAGCTTTTCCGACTCCTTTGTGATGACGATATGCTTCACAAGTTTCAAGCACGTCTTCAATGTATCATACGTATGATTGAATAATTCATCAGTTGCTTCGCTTTCCATATGTGAGAGAAATGAATGCATACCTTGGTCTTCTTGGAGACGCTCGCTCGGGCCAGACACAGTACGCGGACGACCTCGATGTAGCCCTCCTTAGCGGCGATGTGCAGAGGCGTGAACGAGGCCTGGACAAGGAGAAGTGTTCGATACATTGCAAAAGAATAGAACAGCTAGCTGTTGATCAGCCAGTGTAAGCGATTCGAGTGCCCGAGTTACAGGTAAACCAGAGAGAGGGGGGAGGGAGAAGGGATCAACGCAGGGAAAGCTCCTCATCGTGTAGAAATGTGGGAGTGATCCCACTCCTCTCCCCCCAATATCCTACCCTGCTTCTCTCTTCCCTCTCCCGTTTAGCGTGCACTCTCCCGGTAGCCGAGGAGAGGGAGAGGACACAATTGTATCTCCCTACCAGAGTGTTGTGTACACACATCGCACGCATATAGGACACAATGAGGTCCCGGGGATGAAGGGGGATCGATCGCTTAGCGCACTATTGAGCCTAATCAAGTGAATGCTCTCTTTTCTCATGACAGGATGATTCTGAAGCCGTACCTTGTTCACGACGTCGACGTCGGCTCCGCAGTGACAGAGTGTCTGCACGGCCGGTAGACAGCCAACCCTCGCCGCCACGTGCAGGGGAGTATCGCCGTTCTGCAAATCGCACGAACGACTTCTCGAATAACATCTAGCTATTGTATTGTGCAACAATTCTCTAGCCAAACACGGCTGATAGGGGGGCTGTTCCCTCGCCTCCACTACTTTTCTAGTGTTTGCGCTGCGTCGCTTTCTTAGCTGGAGAAGGAACGCTTCGGAGGAGGAGAAGAAGGAAGGGGGGAGATGGAACAGAAAGAGGAACGACAGCTTACGTTGTCCTGCTCGCCAAAGTTGCAGTCCTTGGAGATGAGCAGAAGGGCGATGTCCACGTGGCTGCGGGCGAGCGCGACGTGCAGCGCGGTCTGGCCCAGCTGAAAGCGACTGATCCAGGGGGGGGTGTCTACACGCGGCACGCGTCCATTTCCACACAAATTCACTAGCGCCCTCTCCTGCTGAAGCTATGCACTAATCATTTGGCATCAGGGTTTCAAGGGGACAAGGAAGGAGTGCAACTGACGTGGTCCTTGAGGTCGATCGGGGCGCCGGCGTCGACGAGTGTCTGGACGCAGTCGATGTGTCCACGGGAGGCCGCGCAGTGAAGGGCGGTCTCGTCGTCCTGCAACGAAGAGATCCGTCCTCTACAGTTTTGGGCTCATTTGATACTCTTAAACTCTTGGAGTCTCTCTGATCCCGACGAGATATTATTGACGAAAAAGTTCCGTCAGTAAACTCATTCCTACTTTGTCTGACCTCTCTTCATACCGCTTCGCTCTCTCGTCGGAAGTAGGAATGAGACGACTGATGGAACATTTTCCTCAACCATACCCATAGAGATCATAGAAGCAGGGCATCCCTCATCGGGCCTTTTCTAACGGGAACCACCGCGAATCGGGCAAGCGGCTATGAATACGCAAGTGAATACGCAATGGCCAGGTGGCGGTGTCCCGGGTTCGCTTGAATTTGCTACGAGTCATGAGGAGGTCCCTTATTCCCTCTATCTCTCACACACACGTCCACACGAACCTTCATCAGACACGTATAACGAATGGGGCAGGAGGCTGACTAGAGGTGACAGGGCAAAGGGAAGGGATGGGGGGGGGGTTAGGGAAGGGTGGCAGGGGACTAATATCCACTCTGGTGATGGAAGGCAAGGCACAGAGCGATGGAGAGAGTCGCAGCAGAAGCTGAAGAATGGCCGCCTATGGCTATTTCCACTCCCTCCCTCTCCCCTATCCTTTCGCATCCCGACCTCTCTCCAGAGCCCTCCACTCTCTCCCAGCCATTCCCATCGCTCATCCGTGCATTTTCAGCTGCGCAAGCAAAGCCGGCAAATCGGGTGGGGGAGGGCCGGGAATTGGCCTGGGAAAAGTCCGGCAGCACAATGTTGTCGCCCTGGCATTTTCTCTATGCGGTGTCAGGAGGGACGACGCGAACTGGAAGAAGGAGAGGAGGAGGAGGAGGAGTGTAAGTGGGTCGGCTTGTGTCTCTGTCTACACTGGCACTACTGACATGATTGGAAGTCCGGTCTCCCCCGTCCCCCCACTCCCCCTCCTCTCTGCATATCTATCTATCTTTCCGCCCCCCCTCGTATCTCATACACTATGCCAAGAGGCGCGCGTTTTGCGCGCAAGACAGCTCATTCTTCTCTCTGGGGCACAGAAGCGAATTTATGAGACGCGTGGATATTGGGAGAAGAGGAGAGGATAAATAAGCGGACGAGCGAGATGAGTAATGCAAGGCTAGTGAGTGACGGGGAGAGACGGGAAGAAATGATCCAGCTTAACGATCGCACTCCCATGCATCGCTAATTTAGGCCAAAACGCATTCAGATATTCAATCGATTATGCTCCTGCACGTGGGTTATCATGAAAAAGTTAAGCACAGCTATCAAAAGCCCGCATAAGAGATGCTTGATGATGAGTAGAAAGGGGGGGGGGCGGATGGGAAGTGAGTGCGCGTTGAGTGCCAATAATCGCAGTTAGAAGGTATCTAGACAGGCTGGAGCGGAAACGGCCGTTGCCATGGTTGGAGCATGCACACATGCGCCTCGGGCGCATCTCCTAGCCTCGGGTAATGTGTAGGCAAATCCAGCTCGCGCACTCCCAATTATGGCATAGAGCGAAGAAGAGGAGAGCTACCGTTCGAAAGCGAGGAGAGGAGTACCTCAATTAGAGGGGAACGAACGAAGGTGGATGAGGGAGGGAGGGGGTGAGGTAGAAGAGACACAGGGAGAGGGGATAGGCGAGAGATCAAAAGGGAGCATGAGAAATGGGGAATGGCGAACTGGAAACTAGCACAGGGTCGAAAGGGCAAACATGACTGAATGACTGTGTAGAGGAGTGGAAAAGAGGCGGTGGGTGGTGAGGGGAGAATGGAACCGCACTGTACATAGTAAAGAGTTCGCGGGGTGCGGTGAAGAAGTGGATTGGAGGAGGAGGAGGGACGGACAATCGGTTATACCGCGATCTCGAGTGCGAACGGAGGACCGTTGGGGAAACAGTTTGTCGAGGGGATTCGCGAATCGTTTCCAGCCAAGAGTCTTCCAAAATATTGAGCTGCGAGGAGAAAACGAGACTAAGAAAAAAGGGGGATAGTTTCCAGGAAGAGCGTCGTTCGTCAATGAGGATGAGACATTTGCATCAAGCACATTGAGAAGGGCGCGGAAAGAGCGAATGACTCGACGGGCGCATCATTACATAGCAGAAGACGGCGGGCGAGGGGAGCGCTTACACAGAGACACTGAAGCACGATCAGCGAGCCAGTCCGGCAAAAACATTCTCCGATTTCCGACTGGAAGCCCCACGCACAACTAATGCCCATCTTCCGCTACTTATCCATCTCTGGCAGCGATCGGCAGCGATGGCTAAAGAACCCCTCAAACCTCTGTCTCTCTCTCTCTGTTTCCATTTCCGGATAAGCTTCAAGCCCGTTCGCGAGCAGTTTCGCAATTACTGGGCAAAAAGAGAGCTACGTGGTCGATTGCTTCCGGGAGCGGGTTAGCTTGCGAACACCCAAGACGGTCAGTGGGTTATCGTCTAGTCAGACTTTTGTATGTTACAAACCGATTGGCATAGCGAAAGGGTACGGTGTATCTAGTAAACTATCGAGCGAGGTACGGTAGGCGCTTTCGCAATGCGGCGGAGTCTTTCGCAAGGGCGCCTACCTCCACGCAGCACATGGCCGTCTCCTCGCGGTCACCCAGTCGCATGTCGCAGACGATGCTCAGGAAGGCGCTCGTGCTCGGGTAGCCGCTCACGCAGGGCATCGTCGTCGCCATCGTCGTCTCCCTCCATCCTCCGCCTCCTCCGCCTCCCTTCTTCGTCAGCACGTGATCCAGCGGGTCGACGTGGTCCATGTTGAGGACCTTGGCCGCCGGGTTCACGATCGGGTCCTTGAGGTAGGAGGCGAGGACGGAGCCCGGGAGGATCCGTATGGGCGTACTCGCAGTGGAGGTGGTCGACGCGTCGTCCTCCTCCCCGTACCGCTCCTCGTCCTCCAACGTCTTCCTGATGAAGTCGTGCCGCTCCTGCACCTCCGAGGGCGTCAGTTCGCACGACGGATCCGTCAGCATCGACCGGTATATGGTGGAGGGCGAGGGGAGGGGTACTGTAGGCTGGGGGATACTGGGGGGGGGAGAAGAAGAAGAACACTTAAGAACGGTGGCCGCGACCACGGCCAATCGATGTAGCCAGGTAGAGTAGGAGGAAGGGAGGGAAGCGAGAGGCAGAGAAGCGGAGAGACTCACCTCTCACACTCACTCGCGCGTTAGGGAAAGGGGGAGGAGGCAGGAGGGAGAGGGATGCGAGTCGAGAATGGACTGAAGGAGAGGCTGACAGACGGTCAGAGAAGGGGGGAAGAGGGTAGCGGAGGCGGTACTACATAGGCCAGCAGGTGGAGGACAATTACGGGTCACTCAGGTGGATCTGCCTGCGAAAGGGGAGCTGGCAATAGGGAGGAGAAGAAGAAGAGGAGGACGCATTTCATAACAACTGCATGGTTCTGGTTGTGAAGGGTCTGCTTTGTAACAGGTGACAGAGAGAGTGGATTGCGAAAAGTCCACTTGAGGAGAGAAGCTATAGAAGGAGTGAAGAACGAGAGGACGTAGGCTAACAATTGACACGACAATTGCCTGACTACTAAAGTAGCTATGGTGGAGAACGGAGGAGTGAGAGGGAGAATGGAGGCGCAAAACGAGGGAAGGAGGATAAGCAGGATTTGATAAGGAGAAGATGACTCGAGAGAGAGAGGGGAGAGGGGAGAGGAGTATCGTCAAGGTAACCGAAGGAAGCAAGAAGAAGCGCATGGATGGAGGGACGAGGAAGAGGACACGAGAGGTGGAGAAGGGAGGGATGCGAAGGGCAGTGCAGAGAGTTCGCGTGAGGTTGAGGGCAGTGACAGCGGAGGGGGGAAGGAGGACAGGTGGAATGAAGACGGACGATGAGGGAGTGATGGTCACATCGGCATGGCGCTGTTTCGATAGGGGTGTCATTCTATGAACGCGAGGCTTTGCCGTGCAGAAAAGGCAGAATTGAGTCGTCTAGATCTCATACTCAGAATCTGACAAGTATTTGTCTACGGAAACATCTACGGCAGGCAAGTCTGGCAAGGGGTGTTTGCCCGTTTCTGTAGTTCTTCGGGATCTACGAATGAATGAATGAACAAACACGCGGCAACGGGATGAGAAGGTAGGTAGGTATCTTACTGGTAGAGCGAAGAGGATCGTCTAAGTATCTCGTGGCCGGATATACACGGTTGAAATGGCGGGGCAGATGGAATTACGCGCATTAGCAATCCCATGACGTGTATATGGGCACGGCACAGACGCGTGCGTCTGATGCGAAACCCCGCATTAGGAACACACCTCTCACACCCATATCACAATGTTCTAAATGTTATGCGAACGAGCCAAAATTTTTAGGATGTAATGTTTTCCGTGCGAGAGTTCCTACCGAAATCAGAGTTATTTTTTCGGCATCTCGTTTGCTTAACATTTGCACTGTTGCCAGAACATTGTGATACATATCTCTCTCACCTCAACACATACATAACACTCAACCACCACCACTCCGGAGTCTCCTCGATTATGTCAATTGTAGCGCGCGCGGCTGCCCGCCTTTTTCGCGGTGCGTCTCACTCATCAGCGCAAGGGTGGCGGCGGCGGCAAAAAAGCGACTCAAGGGTAACCGAAGCCGCACTTGTGACACACACACTTTACCCGATAGATACCCTTGGAGGTCTTTTCCGCGTAATTCAAGGTAAACTCGCAGGCGTATCTCGCAGCATTCCTAGCGTTCGATTTCCGCTGTGATCTATCGTCACTGTGGACATAACGATGAGTGAAAATTCACCAATTTAAAAACCTTAAGCTCCTCTCCATCAGGCTACACAGTTGCCAAAACACAAAATCAAAAGTTCGTGAAGATTCACTCAGCCGTTGTTGAGTAAATTCAAAATTAGTTGTCGTCAATTCGCTATTAGACACCCTCCCCTTTCGGTCGGAACGCTGTGATCTAGGTATAGTGGGATAAACCAATACGTCGGTTTCTCTCGTTTCAAAATGAGTCTAATTCTCTCACTTTTGCACACTCTCTCGCCTCATATTCGGAATGATTTTCCGACGGATCTTTGTAATCCACTATACCTGATTGCGGGCGGCGAGGGGCGGACGGGCGGCGCAGATCATCTGGAGGATGAGGCCGTAGCCATGCCAGGCCGCGATGTGCAGGGGCGTCTCACCGTGCTGAAAGAACTCCCTCGTTGTGGATATATCTACTCCCTTCGCTCGGTGTAGGCAATTCGAAAACAACCAAGCCGGTCAACAAGACCTAGCGTAGGCTATGCATATCGGATTTGCCGCACACGGCAGGTATTTAAGCGATAGAAGAGGTCGCGCCTAACATCACACTGCAATTCTTGGCAGCCTTCGCTCGGGTCCCTACGGGGGTTAGTTAATTAGCGGCGATAGAGCAATCAAAGCACACGCGCCGGAGTACTGTTTGCACAGCAATGTTGTGTGCACGCGGTGAACAATGACAACGGTTGTAGTAGGAGGGAGAGAAGAAGAAGCGCCGCCGCCGCGGTCTATGAATGAGTGACGAAAGAGAATCCGCGCGTAAGGGCAGCGCGGTTAGCAAATATAGCACATCAAGTGGCTCGCGGTATTTAGGAGGGCATTGTGTCACTCGACAGTGGAGCCTACGCTTTCGACAACGTTTATTAGGCTTTCGCTTGCTGTTGGTAAGTGATGCACACGGAGCGGTTATGCTGATCAAGTAGGGTTCTCTAACCGTGCCTTCGATGAGCTATGATCTCACTCGATCAATATACAGCCTTGAAAAGACTCTCAGCAAGAGAAGATTAGAACGGGTTAGGGGTCTACAGGTGGATTACCTCGTCGCGTGCCGCCAGGTTCCCGTCCGCAGCCATCAGCAGCTCGAGGCACTCCATTTGGGCGAACCGCGTCGCCACGTGGACGGGCGTCTCGCCCTTCTGTACACGAATACTCAGGGGAGGGGGAGCTACTACACGCGCCCGCCTCTGCCTATCCCTCCCCCCCCACCCCTTATCACCCCGGTGTCTCTCTACTGTCTTCGCGTGCTGGTCAATATCGTAAAGCAGCGATGGAAGGCGTTAACCAGAGGCTGGCCAGAGCCTCGCTTATCGGTCAGTGGGCGGACAGAGTGGTAAGCGAGAGTAAAGGAGGACGGGAGTACTGCTGGCGATCAGTTCCTATACGTATTCTCAAGCGGGAAAGGACGGGGACTGGGGACAGTGTTGTGTGTAGGAGAGGTAGGTACGTGTATTGCACTGCACACGCTCATTCCTCGGATGACGAGTATATCATTCCAGTGTATACCTTATTCGCGGCCACGGCATCGCCTCCCTCTCGTACGATGTACGAGACGACGTCCCGGTGGCCGCCCCGCGTCGCCCACATCAACGGCGTATCGCCGCGCACGTCGCGCCGGCTCAGATCGGCACCCTATGAGAAGAGTTGTGATGGCTACGGGAGAAGAGAACTAAGATACCTAGCTATGGAAGATACTATAGATGCACAGTGCATCAGAGAATCTTCGACAAAGAGAAACGCAGGGAAAAATATATGTAGAGTTAGAGGAAGCTGAAAGTGTTGCAGCTGCGTACCTTCATGTGGAGGTAGTTCACCAGGTCGAGGTGCCCCGCGCCCGCTGAGACGTGTATTGAAGTCTCGCCGTGCTGTAGATCAGTTACTGATTAGATGAGAGATATATGATTGCCTACCTTATTAGCGAGATTGGGCAGAACCCGGGCCAAGTCGGAGAGATGGGACAGGCCGGAGACGTTGCCCTCCTCACAGGCGATCAGCACGGCCGAGGTCAGGATATCGTCCTGAATATTGCGGTCAACAGATTAATTTGACAAGAAACCCTACATTGTCTAGACTCTCTTCAAACCACTTCGTTCTTTCGTCTCAATATGATTGAGGCACTTGACGAAGCATTTAACTAATAACAAAGCAACAGAGTATGAAAGTTAGTAATGTATTTCCTGGAGGCTCTCAGTCGTTCGTACCTTGTCAAAGCGGGAGTCGATGGTCCTCCCTAATTCCTCGGCCTGTCGGATGGCCAACCGTACCGACCGCGTGATCCGGTTGCACATCGTGACGACCTCCACCGATTTCTGCATGTCTTTGTTATCTCATGTCTATCTGTCTATCTTCATCATCATATATTATATCCCCTCACTCACCCTCCACCGCATCCGCGTCTTGAAGGCGTGTATCTGTGAAGTCGTAATGCAGGAGGTGCGTCGGATGTCCACACCGCCTCCCGAGGGCTGCAGGAATTAGAGTTATCACTGACACGGCTTCGCTTTCAGGGAAGACAAACGGACTGCAGGACATGTTTACTCCTAACCAACGTAGATATTCGATTGAAGCACTTTGATGGCTATGCTTCGCCATCAATTGAGAATAAACCTATGGCTTGTCATCTTCTGACGGGCGAGGTATAACCATCAAAAGTACCCGAATCAAATGCTCTACTCCCGACTCACCCCGCAGATCCACGGATGCCGCAAGCACTCATCAACAGTCGCCCGTTTGCGCGAGTCGCGCACGAATAACCTGGATACCGCAGCATAAGCACAAGCTGCGAGGTGGCCACACAATCAATGTTCTAAATGTTAAGCGAGCGAGCCAAAATGCTTAGGATACGGCGTTTTCCGTGCGAGAGTTCCTACCGAAATCAGGGTTATTTTTCGATATTCGCTTAACATTTCACTGTTTGCAGAACGCTGTGGCCAACTCACCGCGATATGAAATCTTTTGCGTAGTTGGAAGTATTCTTGAAGTAGCGCTCAGTGAAATGGAAGTTTACACCTGGAACGCCATTTTCCTTGCTATACTTTCCATCGCGTTGCCTACCCGTTATGTTACAGAAAGTCTCGTCCCGTGTGTCTCCGAGGAAGGGCGAACCGCCGGATAATCTGCAAAGTTTACATCTACATTTCGGTCGAAACTCAGGGCACTGAGAGCTATCCAATGATGTTGAAAAAGCGTATGGTCAAAAAGTGGTCGGAGGGGGCCTTTAAAGGCTCCCTCCGACCATCTCATTCATTTCTAGGTATATACATCCAATTAAAGGGACATGGAAGCCAAGAAAGATTGGCTTTCATATGAAAGTTTATCGCCTAAATAATATAAAAACCAAAATCAGAGTGCACAAAAATGTCTACTTCGCGAGATATCCTAAAAATCGTTTCCCAGCCAAGGCGCAGTCTTACTGCGTTTAGCGCATAGTAACGAGACAAATGGGATCGAGGTATTCCTGGAACAAATAAATATTTCTCGCTAAAGAAATTTTTTAAAAATATTTTTCAAAGGCTATTATGTTTATAATCGTCTAAGAAACATATTTTACAAGTATAACCATATTCGGTTTCAAAAAATTTCTAGCTTCCATGTCCCTTTAACGTGCGGTTAATTGATTGTGAGAGACAAGAGAGGACTGAAGAGACGCAGAAAGCGAGAGGAATCTTTGCACAGCTTTTTATAAGCAACGGCGGAGTTTCATCGTTTCAACTTTTCACTCAGGAGTCAGGACACTGAGAACTATCCAATGATGTCAAAAAGCATAGGGTAAAAAGTGGTTGTTGGGGGCCTTTAAGCTGTTATCTTCGACTTACAGTATATAGGTCACGACTCCGAGCGCCCACATGTCCGTAGCCGATGAGAGAGGTTCGTAGTTGACGACTTCAGGAGCTGCAAGGACGAGCTAGATCGTAGGGTTCGGAATTGGTCTTACCAACGAACTCGGGCGTTCCGATCATGTCCTTGACGATGGACCCGGGCGGAATCCGCCTCGACAAACCAAAGTCGATCAGCTTCACCTGCGACTCGCCCCGCTTCTTCAGCATCACGTTCTCTGGCTGAAGCAGAAGGCTATCCAGAACCTCCTCGTAGTACAATACGACGAACATATGGTTATGGAATGTTCAGTCAATTTTGTGAGTCCTATCCTCCTATAACGTAGCGGTATGAAGAGAGTGCAGAGAAAAATGGTAAAGTTAATTGGTGCGAAGAAAGTACGGTTGAGGAATGCTGCTAAAAGAGAGGGGAGATGAAGTAAGAAGTGTTCTTCACTAATCGGCACCTTGATGTCCAGATGGACGATGTGGAGGGAGTGGAGGTGCTTGATGCCCAGCAGGATCTGCTTGATGAAGGCCGCCGCCTCCACCTCGTCCAGGAACTCCTTCGCGCACACGTGGTCGAACAGCTCCCCTCCCGAGACCCTGGAGAAGACCCATGATTATTGGCAGTTCACAATGCACTCTAGCATAATAAGATATTCGTTATACAAGCTATATTTCTATGCGAAGTGTTTCATAATGATGATTTTCATGATGGACGCACAGTTCGAGTACGAGGATGACCTCGCTCGGGGTCTCGAAGACCTCGTGCAGTTCGATGACGTTGGCATGGCCGCCGATCGTCCGCAGCACCGATACCTACACAAACAGTCATGGTTGGAGTTGTCGTAGTTATAGTTCGTCATGAGCATCAGAATGGAACATGGGCAGCAAAATAGCTCTCTACTCAGATGGTCTACCGTACGATGCATAATATCCTTGTCGAAAATGTTTCATCAGTCGTCTCATTCCTACTTCGGACGAGAGAGCGAAGCGGTATGAAGAGAGCGCAGACAAAGTAGGAATGAGTTTACTGATGGAACTTTTTCGTCAATAATATTTATCAAGATCTTCACGAAAAGTGTCTCGATCTAAACGTGTGCATATTGCGTACCTCCCGTTCGATGTTCTGCTTGGTCACGCCCCTCCTGCTCGTGGCGTACCTTCGCTTCTTGATAAACTTGGCGGCGAACTCCTCACCCGTCTCCTTGCGACTGACCTTCCGGACGACCGCGAACTGGCCACTGCAAAGAGCTCTGCCGTAGATACCCTGTGACAGATCATAGGTATCTATATATATAATATATATATACTATCAGGCCTGGCAGTGTGTAAGATTTAGACGCGTAGGCATCATAACAGTTGAGTTATCGGCTCACTATATCTCTCGATGATCCAGAAGCTCTCAAAGGGTCCGTACCTGCCCAGCTCGTCTCCGATGTCGTAGACGCTATCGAAGGGCGTCTCGTCGAACTTGACGCCGGCCACCGTACTCGCCTGCAAGGTTCTCCGTCCCTCTGTCATAACCCGTCAACGCTCTTTAGGTGCTCCTAATTCGTCCCCTCCTCTACATACATAGATACTATGTGTCACAGGACTGATCGCCATCACTAACGTCACTACAGTCATCAGCACTATTACGATGCAAGGAGATGATGAACAATGAAGTAAGGGTGTTTCCCGTACCAATGATAACGGACTGACCCTGGTTTCCTCCGGCGGGGGCGGCCCATCCCGCATTGTGAATGGACGACAGTGAAACTACTGCAAAGTGCCCCCTCTCCTCCCTCCCTTCCCTTCCCTCCCTTCTTCGCTAATTGGATCATACTCGGCCGAATCTCAAGACTGGACAGAAGACGTAGAGGGACCGAGATACTAGTCAAGCGGGGCTGAGTGACTCGTCGCGCTTTGGAAGAGAGATGAGCGCGATTGAGAAGATGGACAGTATGGTGGACGGACTATTAGGGCAGCTTCTAATCGTAGCGGTTGCAATGGAAATCGGCCACAGGTAAGAGAGAGAGAGAGAGAGAGCGAGAGAGAGAGAGAGAGAGAGAGAGAGAGAGAGAGAGAGAGAGAGAGAGAGAGAGCGAGAGAGAGAGAGTTTCCCTCGTCTCTCCCTCGCTCTCTTCGATGAGTTTACCTATCAGCTTGAGGGACCGCGGGAGGAGAGAAATAGCAGAGAATTGCGGACAGAACGACGTGAAGGATAAGAGGGGTACAGGAGGGAGTCAAGAGAAAGGGTTATTATTAGCAGAAGACGTGCACTAATTGGTACAACAATCGACAAGTACGAGGAAATTACAAAATTTACGGTTGAAGTAAGGCGATAGACCGTTGAGAATAGGTATAAACAATATCAATTTCTGCGCAGCTTCATGTTAGATGTTCCAGAGTAATCCACATTATTTGGTTCCAAAGGCGTGCAAATCTCTCGCTGTTGCACACTGTACTCGCAAGCTATTCGGAATAATCTCTTCCATTTTTCCAGAACAAATGCGTGAGCGTACCTCAGTCGCCGGGGCAAATGATGTGTTGCTAAATAAAGATGACTGTGAGCGAAGCGCAACGACCCGTATATGTAGAAGAGTGGAGAAGGGACGATGTTAGATCATCTGGAAGGGGGAGACTAACGGAGGGGGACAGTGAGGGGAAGGAGGGCGAGGGGCATGGGAGGGATGAGAACACGGAATAGAGGGATTCACGATTATGCGCTTGTACACGGAATCGGACTTGCGGTGATTAGCACGATGCGTTGAGTCGGTGGTAAACAACGGAAGTCCGACTACTGACGCATTATCGGAAAGCGATTGAATAATGAGGGTTAACGGGAAGAAGGTATTCACGACAGGCAAATGAGAAGCAGAGGGCAGATCAAACAGTGGAAGGTAATGAAAGAGTGAATAGAGCAGTGAGGAACAGTGACGTGTATAGGAAAGAAGAACATCGGGAGAGAGATAAAGTACGACACGAAACAAAGGAATGGAGTGAGTTGAGGAGCAGATGCCTTAGGGAAGAGGGGAGGGAGAGAAGCGAGGGAATTGAGAGAGTGGGGGGAAACCGAATGGTAGAGTGACTAAATCACTTAAGAGAGAGTCGGAACGGAAGAGGAAGGGAGGGGGGGAGAAGCATGTGGAGGGGTGATCGGGAATGGGGAAGAAGTATTTATAGATAGGGGGAGGGGGAGGCTGGATGGATTATGCATCTGGATGGATCACGCTATTCTAGACCTTTGGAAAGCGATAATCGCAAGGATGCCATCTTTTCAGAGGTCTACGACGCTCTAGGTGGTTGATAGAAGTTAGCTTTAGTGTCTATCACCAACCCACTTACCCTCTTCTTCATGACAATGTATTCGTGGTGTGCGGCACACCGATCTACCGTATTAGGAAATTACAGAATGATTTTTCGCTTTCAAAAGGCTTTGCATTGGGGCAGAATACCGTGGGATGCATCGGATTGATATATCAGAAGTTATCGTAACTGATCCTTCACACGATCCATACATAAGCAATATCTTTTCGAGAATTTCGATTGATATACTCGGCATTCATAATCGTAGCCTTCAGAGGCAAAACAGCGTACGGAAAGTAGAGGAACTGTTAATCCAATCATACCATTACTGGAAGGTGGGGGGGGGGGTTGACCGGAAAATCGTGTAGGAGAAAAACAAGATGGGATTAACGGTAGACATGATGAGAGAAGGATGTAAGCGGCAGATCGACGAAAGAGTCAGTAGAGTCAGTGATGCTTCATCTAAACTGTGGCAAGGTAAAAATAAAAAAATATGATTGGTAAAAATACATTGCTAAATTCCATTCCTACTTTGCCTGGACTCCTTCATACCACTCCACTATCTCGCCGAAAATAGGAATGAAACAACGTGCGGACCACACTATTGGCCAAACCGTATGCGTCATCTTCTACATTGGTTAGTTCCGTTTTGCGAGGTAGACTAACAAAGCAACTCGACTAGCAGAACATACAAGAATGCATATATTATGATTGTTTTCCCATTGAAACCGGCCCGTAACCTCTAAGAGACTGAGTGAGAGAGACTCACACAAACAATTATGGCAAGAAGAGGAGGAAGAAGCAATTTCCTCAGGTGCATAACGCATACAGTACGATCAATGGACCGAGCAGAGGGGAGGGAGAGAAGAGTAGGAGTAAGCGAGTTTTGTGACGAATAGTGGTGAAAGTGGCGGTGGGTTGGGGAGCAAGGCAGGGGACAGACCGCGAGAGGGAATAAAGCGAATTATTATGTTCACGATTTCTCAGCCCTAAAGTGATGAGCGAACGAAAAATAAATCTTTATGGCTGGCAAATATTGCTCAAGCTTCGTTGTTTATGATGGTGAAATGCCAGCATTGCACACAAACAAAAGTAGTGGAAAAATACAGCATTCCTATTTCCCTTCAAAAATATAATCTCTTCTCTCGTGAAAGTAGGAATGACGGCAACGGGCGGACAGTCTTGCTCAACCATAACAGATTTCAAAAAAGATCAGACAAGCCATGTGTTAATGAGCGCAGAGCCTAACAGTGTGACTACGCCACTCGCCAGCCTTTGTCCTATTAGAGCAACCTTGAAAGAAAACGGTGACGCTGGAGTTGGAGTGCTGCTTATCACGCGTATAGTGTCATCAAGTTGGAAGGGAGTAATGGTCGGTTGATACGAAGCTTGTATCTATGCATAGAGGGACTTTGGGAGGAGGAGAACACAAACGGAACGAAATAGGAATATTAGACAGTTTAAGGGGAGAGATTCAGAGGCTGTAGGGATCTGGGTAACTCATGTAGTGGTTTATTCTAGTATACGGTTGAGGAAAATGTTCCGTCCGTTGTCTCATTCCTGCTTCCATTGAGAGAGCGAAGTGGTACGAAGAGAGTGCAGACAAAGTAGGAATGAGTTGACTGACGGAACTTTTTCGTCAATAATAGTGCCAGAAACAATAACATGAGTTGACTCCGAAGAGTTCTGAAGGAAATCGATTTTGCAGTAGGCTACTACAAGAATTGTATGATCCGTAATAGCGACAATCTATCTTTTTCCTTCTCTAAGAGCAGTGCGATACGATGTGACACAGAAGGAAAGAGCGAGGGAATGAATCAGACGGACGGGACGCAGGGGATAAGGAGAGGGGGGAGAGGGAAGGGAGAATACGAGAGGAAGAACGACGACGTCGACCGTAATTGAAACGCGCTTGCGCAGGTTGGAAGGAAGGCTTGATCGCGGACTAGTAAAATGTGTACGATAATTATCGGCAATCGATAAGCTAATAGTGAGAGCTGCAACAGCAGAATGCTGAAGAGGCTACGGATAACGATTGCTAGAAGGTGTGAGGCGTGTCGTTTGATCGTTACGCTTTGCGCTTCAAAAACGAATCCAATAAGAAGGCACGAATTTATAATATTATGATATCGCGCTGAATGAATAAGAAAAATGACATGAATAATAATTCATAAGGATAGCTCCAATGTGTGCGTGTGTGTGCGCTGCCTACATATAATAAGCGCATTCCCGTACAGGGAACAATCGGGTAAAAACAGGCACGGACGACGATAGAGAGGGAGGGAGAAGTACAGAGAGAAAGAAGGAAAGAAAGAGAGAGTTAATCTCCTTCTCTTTCGCGTTCTTCTTATTCGGAACAAACCTCCAGAAGGCGAAGAGATCAACACGGTGTGGAAATGAGCGAAAGGCTCGGAACTAAGTCAATAATAATCGCATTGTTAGAGGAAGAGATTGAGCTGTAACAGGAAAATGAAGAGACTCGGACGACAACGACGCGTATCGCGCTTGATGTGCAAGGAATTACACATGACAGTTTACGAAATATTTAGGCAATCGAAGAAGGGATGGCGCAAGGGCGAGAGGCTTAGACGTGTTCAGAACCGAGGTAACATCCGGAGCCGGATCCGTGTCCATTTCACGGCTCCGTCCTCGCCGAATTCCCGGAACGGGATCAACCACACTGACTCCTCCCGTAAAGTTGTCCATATGAGGTCACTTGAGGCGGATCGATGCGCTTTGAGCATAGCTGACAGAATGGAGATAGAGACACAGTGAAAGGGGGGGGGAGAGGGGGAGAGAAAGGGAGCGATGAAATATTTGTACAGAGCGCGCCGTGTCCCTCCCCTCCCTCCGTCTCTTCAGCCGCCTTCCCTCTCTCATCATGTTCACCCGTCAACGTGCCCTGAGGGTTCCCTGTGCTCTCTCTCCCTCTCCCATCTTTACCTCTCTCCCCCTCGCTCTTATCCACTCAAGAGTTGAATCCCCCCTGAGGGGATCCCTCTCCCCCTCCGGTGCCTTTCACTGATCAATCGCTTCCTCTTCCTTCTAATCAAGTACGCACCGCTATCTCCTTCATACCCCCCTTCCCACACCAACAATACGCGTAAATCAACCTATTATGGGGAGAATGTTCCGTCGTCAAGCCTTTTTCCTACTTTGTCTGCGCTGTCGTCATATCGCGCTCGGCGAAAGAATTTTTCTTTTCTTCTTTCCTTAGCTACCTAGTCAAATTTCAAGTTTAACCTATGACCAGTGGCAGCAGAAGAATGCATTACGCATAGATAGAGCAGAGATAACAACGAAGTATACATAATACGCGCCTTGCGCAAGATAGCGATCACTAGTGAATGCGCTACTAAATGGCAGGGCAAGCTGACCGCTGTTGCGATTAGAGGATACGAATCGTGTATTGGTGGCCAGAAGGCATCCCGGGTTATAAATGATGCGTGAAACATACGCATCAAACGTTGCGCTCGTACACTATGACAATGCCAAGTAGGAGGTGAGAGATGAGCAGACAGAGGGCGGAAAGGGGGTAAAGGAGAGAGGGAGAGAGTGAGCAGAGAAGAGAAGAGAAGAGAACTCGTCATTGACGAAACCCGCTCTGCCTTCACACCGTCTAGCTATCTTTAGGATGATTGTGAGAAGAAGTGAAATGAGAGGGAGGGAGAGAAGTCGAGGAGAAGCTAGATACAACAGAAGAAGCGAGCGAAAAACATGCGGAGTGCGTTGTATTCACTACGAATAGACAGTACAAATAGACTACCAGCCCGGGCTCATTCACAGAGGGAGAGAGAAAAGGCTGAGGATTGAGAACAACATATTGTGAACTGGGAATGGCGTGGCTTTTCAATGCGGATCAAGGTTGGGAAGATCAACGACGGGGCAAAAGTTCTTTGGAAAAACTTGGAACTATGGCGCATTGCGGGGGAACTGAGCAATTTTTACGGGAAGTGCTAGAGAAATAGCGATAAGATTGTTAGCCGGGTTTTGCGTGATTGACGGCCGGGAACTAAAAGGCGGTCAACATCGCTCGCCCTCTGAGAGCGTAGCCGAATCACACATATACGCACTCTGTTTGCATGATAAGCTACAGAGAGAAAGAGAGAATAAAAGGGATGGAGAGAGGAGGGGGAGAGAGGGAAAACGTGCGAGAATCAGAGACGGGGAGAGGAACGAGGGGAAATATAAGGAAAAGGTAAGAGAACGATGGAGAGGGTTGAGGGGGAGGGAGAGTCTTAAAGGGACATGGAAGCGAGAAATTTTGTGAAACCAAACATGGTCATACTTCTAGAATATGTTTCTGAGACGATAAGAAAAATAATAGCGTTTGAAAAATATTTTTTAAAAATTTCTGGAGCAAGAAATATTTATTTGTTCCGGGAATACCTCGATGCCATTTGCCTCGTTACTATGCGCTAAACGCAGTAAGACTGCGCCTTGACTGGGAAACGATTTTTAGGATATCTCGCGAAGTAGACATTTTTGTGCACTCTGGTTTTGATTTCTATATTATTTAGGCGATAAACTTTCATATGAAAGCCAATCTTTTTTGGCTTCC
>LS947451.1:264305-274956 GCA_900490955.1 Micoletzkya japonica | reverse complement strand
ATCTTCCCCCCCCCCCATCTCATTCTCATGATCCCATCACACCGGGCTCCCTCCAATGATTTACAGCCCCGAACAAATGTTTCTATTACGAACCGCAATAAGATAGGAAGGGAAGGATAAAGGGAAGAGGGGAGTGAGGTAAGATGATCTCAAGGTGGTCAGAGATGAAGGGAGGGAGAGAGCTGAGAGGTAAAGAGAGAGATAGACCGACCTTGTCCGAGGTAGGGCCAATTATTAGCAGAGACAGCCGTGAAGGAGTGGGGCATATGGGGAAGGGGAAATGGGGAGGTGGTGAATGGATGATGAATAGTGGAGGGAATGTGAGGGGGGAATTCCTGCATTCCTGGTACTCCTGAACAGAGGATACGAATCGGGTACCTTTCATGGTTATGTTTCGCACATCCGAAGATAATAGATAAGGCAAAGGTTCACTATGAATTGATCAAGAAACATAACCGTCAAAAGTACACGGCTCGTAAATATCCTCTACTCCTTAATGAGAACCTCTACGATAGGTAAGGATGGATTTGGGGTATTTAAATGGACAGTCTTAAAGGGAGCAAGCAGCCTGTAACTAAAATTAGATGAAAATTTTTCGAAATGGTTTCAAAATGTGAGGAAAAACATAGTGACAATAAAAAAATCGAAGAAAAAACTTGAAAATAGCATGTTTTGTTTTTTTTCGTTCCGGGCTTCCGTCGTTGAGAAGAAGACCGCTTTTGGCTTAAATCCTTTTCTCTAAACACAGTGGCGTCGTCGCTGGGCGAAATTTAGAAAAAAATCATTTCTCGAATACTATTAATTTTTATTATTTTTCCTTTTGGTTTTATACTAATTATGACAAAATCTTTCATATAAGCTTCACTTGAAAATCACTTCCATGTCCCTTTAACGATAGCATCCGAGAGGCTTTTCTAACAAAGTCAACATCCAGCAGCGTCCAACCAACACTGTCTCTCCCTCTCTGAGATGGCAGAGCTTGGTATTTAGGATAATGTGGAAGAGTTAAAGGGTGCGGGTGGATATCCCACACAGTAATATTGCTCAACTAACTCAAAATGGCCGAGTACAAAATTTCGCAACGCTCACGTCACCCGCAGACAGGAGGCCATTTCACAACAGAGCCTAGTGGATAACGAATACATTCCCGTGAGTAGTTCCCGTTTTGATAGAATCGCAGCTAATTGTAAGCCAACTTCCAGGGGGGAGTGCGAAAAGCTCACGGTTTCCGACACAGACATCATCCTCCCTGAGGTTCGCATTACGCGCTATTAGGGCTTCTTGAGGAATAGCATGGGGGAGGTTTGAGATGGGGGGGATAAATAGCCCCGCTCTTTGAGAGGAGATGTTTGACACCCTGAAGAAGCCGTCGAGGCGGCTGTGATCATACGTACAAAAAGATGGGGGGAGAGAAGATACAGGAGGGGGGGATCGGGGACGAGCTATATAAAATAGATCGAAGAAGAGAGCGAACCAGTGAGTGGAAAATTATGAATTTAAATACTTAAGCTCGTCACAATGCGCTCAAGATGCTCTGAAAATTTGACGCACTTTTGTTCAGCCATTGATGAGTAAATTCAAAAGCAGTGGTCAATTCGCTATTAGACACATTCTTCACGAGGCAGAATGCTGTGCTGGTGGCTTTTCGTGGTGTTTTCTAGACGAGACAGGGATTAATTTTGGTACTGAACAAGCTCAACACTAGGTATTTACTGGGTTGGTGGGGCTTCGGCCTGAGGGTAGACACGGACAAAACACTGATAAGCAGAGTAGAAAACGACGCGTCGAAGAAGGGGTTATCGGGGAGTGGCCAACACATCACAAACAGCCATAGATAGAGGGGAATCGCGCAGATATACCTAGTTGAGGAAGAAGTTCCGCCAGTCGTCTCATTCCTACTTCCGACGAGAGAGTACAGACAAAGTAGGAATGAGTCTACTGACGGAACTGTTTCGACAAAAATATAGTGGAATAAAAAGAGTCGTCGTTAATTCATTCCGAACATCTGAGAGTATTAGGCCCTTTTTGAGATCGAAGAAACTGCTGGGCCATTAGCACAATGTTCTAGACCTTTGGAAAGCGAAAATCACAAGGATCTCATATTTTTAGAGTTCTAGGAAGCTCTAGGTGGTTGATAGAAATTAGCTTTAGTGTCTATAACCATGCCCTTCCCCTCTCCTTCATGACAATGCATTCGTGGTGCTCGGCTCACCAATCTACCGCATTAGAAAATGACAGAATGATTTTTCGCTTTCCAAAGGTTTTGCATTGGGGCAGAATACCGTGTTAGATATATCGCATTTTTCCATCGTTTTAGGCTTATAGTTATAGTGGATTAAAAAGATCCCCGTCGGAAAATCTTTCCGAATATAAGGCGAGAGAGTGTGCAAAGATGAGAGAATTAGACTCATTTTGGAACGAAAGAAACTGGCGGATCGGTTTATTCCACTATAATTGTGCTTCAGTTAATTCGTAGATCATGGAATCGAACGTTGACTCGAATAACCACTGAATGATAGATCTCGAGGACAAATGGCGACCTGAATGGCTACTCATGCTAGAGTCGCCTGAGGGGGTGAGAAAGAGTTTGGAGGGGAAGGGGGGGGAGAGAAAGAGAAGAAGGGTGCAAGGGTGCAGGGGGGGGGGGAGGAATAGGAGAGAAGGAGGCAGTGACCACGAGTCGGGTTACTCTATTCACTGACCGGTACGGGTATGGCAAAGGAAGAGGGGAGGGGAATATGGGAAACTTTAGAGGTGAGAAGAGGAGAAGTTGACGGGCACAGCATTCCGACCGTAAGGGGAAGTATCTAATAGCGAATTGGCAACTGATTTTGAACTTAGTCCACAACTGCTGGATGAATCTTCACCAAATTTTGGCCGCTCTTTGGACTGATGAGGAGGAGCTTAACTTTTTAAATTGGCGAATATTGACTCATTTTTGTGGACGCAGTGACGGTAGATCTCAGCGGAAACCGCCATTCGCTAATCGAAAGCTAGGAATGCTGTGCGGGGCTCGCCCAATAACACACATTCTAGATGGAGAGGGTAAGAAAGAGAAAAGAGCAGAGGAAATGACGACTTGTTAGACACAGATAGGCACGGTTGCAGGTACCGTGGTCGGGCAGCGTACTGCAGAACGTTGGCAAGTATTGGGCAGACTGCTGCAGAACAAGATCATGACTAAATTTGCCGATAGTTATGGGTGGACCACTGCGGTAATCTAGATACCAGCAAACCCTGCCCATCTATGTATTAGAGATTAGAAGACAGTTAGGTGACCATTTGGGTAGACCCAGACATATCACAAATCGGAAGCAGGAAAGGGGGAAGGCATCTGGGTGGCAAGTTTGCGAACCAGGGGAATGAGGGAGGAGAGACAGTTGGGAGGGAAGTGGGAGAGGGAGAACCTCGGTATGTACCTAAAGGCGCAATATGTGGACGAATCTCTGCAGGAGGATTCAGTTAATTTGATCACACGAATATCCTCAATTCATCACGTCTAATTGAGAGAAGTCTGCGGAACGGAGAAAAAGACGTCCAAGGAGCAGAGGCAAAGTGAGAGGTAAATAAGCTGCAAATGTCATGAAGCTTCTGTTAGTCGATTATGGCAGATAGATAACAAATTGGATGAGTCAGGCCAAACAGGGAAGTTTTTGCGTATTCACAGACTGCCCTCGTTTCCTCATGTGCCAGAGAGGTTTCCCAAAAGTTTCCATGCATACAGAATCGACCAGCGAAAGGTGCGATTTGAGTGCAAACACAGACGAAAGTATCGAACACAAGGCTGCGGAATATTCAGGGTATCATAATCGCACATCTACTAGTCGTATAATTGGACGTTGATAATAATCAAAAATTGCGGAAGAATGAACCGTCTTCACTTTGATACGGCCTTACGTAAACTCATAGAAATTTCTGGGGAATATTTCCCAATGATTTTCGCTTCGGGAATAATTCACCAGCTGGCTTGGGAATTTAGACTTTGGGGGGGAATTATTCCCTAGCGGGCGGGAATTTACTCTATAAGTGCATTTCGTGGTGAATTTTGTGGTGAATTTTCGCTCTGTGTATGGAAACCATCCCCGTATTTATTTATCGGGGCAAGCAATGATGCGAACAATGAAAGGGAGAGCGATATGATAGCCGGCGAAAACTGATTATGAAGATGTTATTGACGAAACAGCTCCGTCGATAAACTCAACCATACGCTGTCTGCACTCTCTTCACGCCGCTTCGCTCTCTCGGCGTAAAATAAATGGAAATGATACAACTAACGGAACAGTTTCCTCAACCATAATCAGAAAGCCGATAAAAAAGCAGATTCACGATCGTAATACGCGGAGAACAAGACATGTAATCTCGAAAGTGTTCGGGAATGGCGGAAAACCAGTTTGGCGCATTCTTCGATCCAGCGCGATCGTTAATCGTTGGGACGGGCTTAGACTGTTCGATTGTTCGCAGTTCGAGTTGAGTGCCGCTCCTAAGCAGCTAACAGCAAAGATTAGTCGTTCGAGGTGGAATTGAGTGAACTGTGAACCGAGGCTGGTATTGCGAGCGTAACACCAAAACTACAAGTAAGCGTGCTTTATGTATGATGAAATACTCTCGAGAAAGCGACAAGCATGTAGAAAATATAAAATAAAGGCAGGTTAATGATAGAATGGGAAGGAATCATTCGAACACGGGGATAGCTGAGTATAGACGAGGAGGATAAAAGGAAGCGGGGGGAAGGGCCTCTTGTCGGGAGAAGGTCTGCCGGTCACTTGGATACAGGTGGGGGATGAGGGAGAGTGAGGGAGAGGTAAAGGAGAGGTAGAGGGAGGGAAAGAGAGAGGTAGGGGACAGAGATTTGGAGGGACGGATTTAGGAGGAAGAGGAAGAGGGAGCGCGTATGCATCACCAGGACAACCGAAGACTATAAGGCGGATACGGAAGATGGGGAGGAAAAGGGTGAGGAACGCTGATTTTAGGCGGTGCATTGTTACTGAAATGGAAGTAATTATATAGTAAGGAAACGGCAAAAGGCGCTAGCCTTGCCATTGGGCAATACATCTTTGATATTTACAGTTACAGAGGACAAATAAACTGAGCAGCTGTAAAACTGTGGGCAGCAATTCAATTATGCATGCAAGCGCAATCATAATAAGTAAAAAGGCTAAGTTTTTTTTTTAAGTTTTTTTTTCAACGGGACCTTTTGGTCGAGGCGTATCATTGACGTTCGATTCGGTTCCGCTTACATGTATGAGAAGAGGCGAAGGAGTATAAAGCGACGGGTACCATTCGCATACTCTACCATTGCGCCGGCTATTTATGCAGTTAGATAGTCTTGACCTGTGCAGCTGGTAGATTGAATAGTTAGCGATATCCAGCCTTTTTAGGCTAAAGTTTTATGTGTTTTGCTGTCTAGAATGCTCTTTTCGGTTGGAGCGGTGACTATTCAGCAATGCTGCTGAGGCTGCTTCTCCTTCAGCTTCTCCTGTTCATCGGGATCGCGACCGCCTCTTATCAAGTTCTCTCCTGTCCGGGCTCCGGTGAATCCTTCATTGCCCCCATTTTCCAAAATCTTCATGCGATTGTAGAATTTTTCCACTTTCTTCCATTTCATTTTCCATTTTCTAATGGAAGAATCTTTCGCAAATACATTATATCCATATATGTAAGTTTGAATAAGCTAGCAGAAAATTAGAGGCTTTCAGACATTTCGTCATAGTGCAATCTCACAATACTCTAAATGCTAACTCTCAGTTTTCTGTGTGAGAGTTTCTACCGAAATCAGGGTTTTTAAAGCAACTCAGCTCGTTTGCTTAACATTTGCATATGTAGCTGTCAGAATGGTGCCATCTCAGAATGCATCGAGGACCAGGACTGCATCGACGATCGCGTGAGCAACGGCTGTATCGGGAAGGGAGGCGACCTGCTCGGGTTCGGATGCTGTCGCTAGAAGAGGAGATGCCATTCTAGACGATAAACTAGAATCGGATGATAAACACTTCAAAGATGATTCTTGCCTTATGCTCATGGCTATGACCCTTTGGCATCACCGTCGACAATTGCAAAGACTCACTCCGGTCGTTCCCAGGGACACCCAGGATGCGACCGGAGCGTCTGCCAAAAGTCTGTGAAAGTGTGTGGAAATAGATAGACACCCAAGATGTCTCCTGGGTATGACCCTTGTCTCCTGGATGTCTCCGAGGAAACGACCAGAGTAGGCTGAGCGAAAAACCAATCAATGTGCTTGATTTGATATAATGTTCGAAGAGATACCTATGGTTCCATGCGGCTGAACCTGTTCAGTTCCGCACAACTCACTGAAGCAAGTATATCTATGCACGTGTGACCAATGGCAAGGTAGCAAGCAAGCACTCTAATGCGAGGTTATATAGATTTTTTTTCATTTAAATCCATAACAAGAAGCCAGCTCACGATTCATTTGCTCATTCTGTAGTTCATTATAAATCATCATGCAACAAATCCTGATGGGTTCTCTCTTTTTCTCTCCTCGATCCTTCCTTGAAAATAAACGGGTCACAGATTAACGAGTCCCAAAACGTATGTATTTTTTTCTAAAGGGCTGTGCCGATTTGCAAGGTAATGGTGAATATGGAAGCTGTAAATGGATGGTTTGGAAAATCGCCACTGGCGAATGATGGCTTCATTCTTCCTCTATGGGGTCCGCTCTCTTCATTCTCTCCCAATCAAGTCACCTACGCAATTTCAACCATTGACAAGAGGACGAATCCTTCCCTCTGAGGACTTGGAGAACTTGCGACAAACCAGGATCACGAGGGTACTCAATATAATGGACACTTCGAGCTGAGTTAGTGTTTGGCGATGATTTGAAATGTATGGTATCTCCTATTTTTTAAGATCTTACCCTTTGGATATAGCAGAGAATTGTAGAGAATTGATTTGTAACGTGGATTCCGATGCCTTCAAAGTGATTTACTCAACTTTTACTGAGTACTATGTGAAACTCTAGAAGGCAATGATCACAAAAATCTATCAACGTTCTGGATATTTTGTCTTGGAATTCGCTATAGTCAATAAATTCGGAACATATAAATCGTAATTCCGCCGCTACTGTGCTTAGCGATTTTTCACGCTTTGAAGCGATGCCATTTCATTCCAGAACAAGTTATCAGGAATTTGGATGACTTTTTGCCATCAATACGCCCTAGAGTTTCACATAGTACATACTAGAAGTTGGTTTGATCATTTTAAAAGGCACTGGAATCGACGTTACCATCGGAACGATTATATCTTCCCTTTTTCTCTACTACCTATAAGCATTTTACGTTTATACGTTCTAATTTTCTGGACTATAGCCCTGCACAGTTAGCCCAGAAAAAGGGTGTAAAACTGTAAAAACTGTAACCATAAAACATTGGGGAAAAAGTTCCAGAATGGTGTGCATTAACACTACCTATGCTATAGGGTATAGTAGAGAAAAATGGCAGAAATAATCGTTCCGGTCGTAGCAACGATTCCGGTACCTTTCAAACTGCTCTTATCAAGTTCTAATGTGTACCTTGCGAAGTTCTAGGAAATACTGCTGCGCGTTTAATGTGGGAAATTATCTCGAGATTATTTGCCCATTTCAAGACGGAGCTCGCCATTATGTGATAAGAAAAGCTGCAAATAATCTCGACCCATTTTTGAGTATCACCACCAGCAAACCTTTTGCAGCCATGGGGAATAGAACCCACAGCTGACGAACACCAGTCGGCTACTTTACCACTATACTATCGATGCAACAGATCACCCTGCTCCTTCCTTACCCATCAACCCATCTGCTCCCGCGAAACTTATTCTAATTTCCCCCGTCCCTCCTTATGCGGTCGACCGGTAGATCAGTGGAGAGTGAGTCTCGCAATTATCTCGAGATTAATTGGGAGCTAGAGAGCGACGAGAGAGTATACAAAATGAAGAGAGCAAAATAGAGCACAGATCTACTGCTCAGTTTTGCTCTCTCAAAAACGCGTGCTCTCTCGCCAAAAATGGTGAGGTCCGCCTTAATGGCGAGATTTTCTGAGGTGAGGTAGCTCCTCATTATCTCGTCGAGATAATGGTGAGCTACCTTTTTCTAGTCAATCTTGATGACATTTCATGCTTCTTTCTGCCTCTATATGGTAATCAGGGCCGGAGAACCCGATTCCGATGACAAAATTGCATGAATATGTATCCGAAACTGAGAAAACGAGCTCGAAATTAAAAATAATCTCGAGATTATCTCGACATTATCTGAGCTCAGATTTTCCCCAGACTAAACGTGCGGCAGATCTCAAACAGCTATCCATGTTCCTGATATCTTGTCTTCTATCGGAGTGATATCGTTTGAAAGCGTGAAAAAATCGCTAAACACCGTAGCGGCGGAATCACGAATTACCGTCAACTTAGTTCATACCGGGACAAATTCGGTATATTCGGTATATTCAAAATAAGGCCGTAACTCGATTAGAAATGGTCGTAAAAAGTTCTGGTTGGAATTTTTGGAATCCTTAGGCTCCTGTCTACCCGCATACCAAATTTGAATACGATTGAGCAACTTCTAACGCCTGAAAGCAGCTCATTTGCCTTGCAGTCCAAATAGACCCCTACCCAAATGCGATTTTCATGTTTTTCTATTTATTATAACTATTTTCTGCGTGGACCAATTGAGCTCAAACTTAGTACACAGGTAGATCCTGATGAGATGAATCGAATGAACCCAACCAGAAGTTTCTAGGCCCTTTTTGAACGGAGTTATGGCCTCGTATAAGATATACCGAATCTGTCCCGATATACACTAAGTTGACGGTATACGTTCCGATTTCCTAGACTATACTGAAGATCATTAACCATTGAATAAGTTCCAGGATGTGGAGTAGATGAATAGTGGCATATAGGTAATGATTATTAAAGAGCCCGTATGAGCACTTTTTGACCCCTTGGTTTCTTTCTTTCAGCTGAAAGGGCAATGTCGAAAACTTGCAATCCTATAATCATCCTTTTCCCTCCATTCCCCGCTGTTTAAATGAGGCGAGAAGTTGTATGCAAAGTTACATTGCTCTTCAGGGACCGCGCTAATATGAATGTCATTTTTCGAATACTGTAGCGCGCGATCTGATTCGTAGGCTTCGCTTTTTGAAAGAATGGGGACATATGCTTTCTGATAAGGACAAAAATGAAGGAATGTTCAAAATATGCTCTTGAAGGCAATGTAAGGTTTGAAAAAAACAAACGCTTTGGAATCCCAATTAGAATAGACCGTTGTTCGTCGAGATGGAGGACGGAATGAGACTCCTTTCAATCTTCTGGATAAAACCCAAGCCGTATGGGCGGGATACAATAGGGACCGTTCCGTCCGTCGCTTCATTCCAAGTGCGATTTGTGTATTTATCGTCTGATTCTCTTCATTCTTCCATGTTCCTGATTTATCTCTCGGTCTCATAATTCGATTAAAAGCCTTGGTTTTCAAACCCTACTCGCTACCCTCTACGGAGTCATCCCCTTCTCGTCTCTCTTTTCCCTTGCATTCCCATCAACGAAAAGACTTATATCTATAACATCAATGATATTATTGGCGCAAATATTCATAAAAAGCAAGTTCAATCCGAGGTTGTCTGCACACCCATCATACCGCTAAGTTCTTACGCAGGAAATACTACCTAAACTTCAGTGATTGAATTATTTTTTCGCAAGACTAAGTTGAAGTGCAGGTCTTCGAATGTATAACGCTCAGTATCATGAGATGATTTATTGATAACAAAGCTAGTCGATGTCTATAGGTTGGGAGAGACGGAGTAAGAGGGGGATGAAAACAATCTTCATTTAAGAACATGAGCAAACGACGGATTTGGCGTTTCGCTTGTGGCTTTCGAGGTGAACGAAGGCTGAGGCTCCGTTCATTCTGAAATGGCCGGCTCTTTCGACTGCTTTTACCTAAGGAAGCTGAAGCACGAGTACGGTAGCATTTTGAATTTGCCGGCTACCCTGATATGCAATTTAGGCCTTTCCGCTCATGCTTCCGGTCGTTCTTTTTCTTTTTAGAATGATGGGAACAATGTGAAAAATCGTTTTGTCAACTAATCAGAGCTGTATCTCTCAGTAAGCGCGTTGCTCTTTACACCGTCAGTATTATGCGAAAAAAATAAATGAAATCGCATAAGACTCAGAATACTGGATCAGGATGATTAGATCTAATGAACCACGAAAAGAGGCAATATTGTCAGAAACGAGTGCTCCGTCTCCTTTGAAACGGAATTTGATTGAACGCATTTGAGCGTCTTGGCAGCCTTATTGGTAGGCAAACTCACATGGCAACAGCCTTGGTGGCTGCCTTGACTTGGTGGGGTTCCTCGTCGAACAGCTGTATCTTGCACCCGTTACGGACGTACACCCATTCAACCTGGACGCACAACGTTCTTCTCCATGGGATAGATTCGTATGCAAATTAAAGGGACATGGAAGCCAAAAAAAGATTGGCTTTCATATGAAAGTTTATCGCCTAAATAATAAAGAAATCAAAACCAGAGTGCACAAAAATGTCTACTTCGCGAGATATCCTAAAAATCGTTTCCCAGCCAAGGCGCAGTCTTACTGCGTTTAGCGCATAGTAACGAGGCAAATGGCATCGAGGTATTCCCGGAACAAATAAATATTTCTCGCTCCA
>LS947451.1:226720-239408 GCA_900490955.1 Micoletzkya japonica | reverse complement strand
AGGCCACGTGGAGTACTGTATCCACGGTAAATTGGCAGAAGGGCCACGTGGAGTACTGTATCCACGATAAATTGGCAGAAAGGCCACGTTGAGTACTGTATCCACGATAAACTGGCAGAAAAGGCCACGTGGAGTACTGTATCCACGGTAAATTGGCAGAAGGGCCACGTGGAGTACTGTATCCACGATAAATTGGCAGCAAGAAACGGTATTCTCATTGCATAGACCGTAAGACCGCCAGTTATACTGTATAATCATACAGCTGGGATCATCTCGTACATTTTATCATCATATAAGGTACCTCAGACCATGATAGATACGGTAGGAGTACTGCAGAGTTCCTGTTGCTGTAGGCAGGTACCAAGGACCACAGGGGAAACTGAGTACGGTGACTATCGCATCATGGATACGGTAGTCAGGACGGAGGGATAGGAGAGACTAGGAGGGAAGGGGACAACGGGGTTTAAAATACCCAACCTATTGTCCTTCGATCCCGATCCTGGCGCGAGCCTCTTCTCAGCCGACCGAGAGAGACGCGTGTCTTATCTATCTTCAAGTACCTGAAGCAGAACCAAGACGGAAAGCGTTGAATACTTTATGTTCACGAATATGCGATATTCCGTAAAGATCTTGAAATCTTTGGATTCTATTCTACATACGGGTTGTTGCCTGCTATGAAACTATGACACAGCTTTCATATCAAAAGGCGTATGTAAAATAAAAGATGATCTTGCGCGGATGGTATTGCACCATTACATTTGAAGCAGCTCCGAAAGCTTCAGTGCTATGACTTTATTCAGTCAATGCAGCATTAATCGTTCAATACGATTTATATCTTGCAATATGCGGCCTCGTAATGTATCCATTAGTACAACAATGGGTTTCATTCTAATAAGGCTTTTATTAGCAGAATAGTGTTGAACGGAGCATTTGTGAACGATACCCCCCTTGAAATATAATGTTATATTGTGCTAGACAAACACAGTTTGTCGAAGTATAATATTTATTATATGAAAGGGGGGATCATTCACAGATTCCCAAACCCACCCTCCCTTTCTTGCCCATAACAGCCAATTAAAAGGTAGAGCAACCCATGTAAGAATGTTAGAGCATGCTCGTCTCTACATACTCGGTTGAGCGATCCTCTCGCTTTATGCAAGAATAGAGGAATATTCTATTCGCGGTGCTTTAACTTCTATACATGAAGAATTTCGGCAATTGTCGAGGTCCATGCGATGGAACAGTCTGCGGATACTGTATCCATGCTAAAGCATAACTGTGTGATGCTTATCTCTATTTTCACTTCTCGTTGCCTTCTCGCTCAGGTTGACGTAGACAGTGAATGGACGAACGTTCTCGTCCGTCCCCTTTTATAGCCCCTCATCTCCCTCCCTCCCCTTCCTTCATTCGACGTCGCGGAGTGAGGAAGAGTCGGTCGAGCGGGTCTACGTCGAAGGTGCTTCTGTCGACAGAAGAGCAATTGTGAATGATACCCCCTTGAAATATAGTGGGATGGAATGTATAAAGGACGCACGCATAGATACATTGGACTCATCCCAATACATTCATTGTATTCTGTGGTATACATCAATGTTGTAAGAGCCTCTTTTAGCGATTTCAAAAGTATTCCATATTAAAGGAGCCGGCCCACGAGTACGGTAGCATTTTGAATTCGCGGGCTATCCTGATATGCAAGTTACGCCTTTCCGCTCATCGTTTCTGGTCGTTCTTTTTGTTAAAATGATCAGAACAATGTGAAAAATCGTTTCGTCAATGAATCAGAGGTGTATCTCATCTCATTCATCTAATATATTCGATTTTGTGAAAAGCGCGTTGCTCTTTGCACCTTCAGTACTCAGCGGAGAGTGAATGAAATCGCATAAGAGTTGGAATGACCGATCAGGATGATTAGATCTAAAGAATGATGTAAAGAGCGAATAGTGCCAGAAACTCGTGGCTCCTTTAAATATACATATTTTTCTGTGTGGAGTGAGTCGAGAGATTCTCTCCCAATTCTCTCCCGACTTTCTAAAAGGAGAGGAAAGAATGAAGGATGAAAGAGAATAATGAATGATCGAGAAGACCGAAAAATCGGGAGAAAGTCCGGAGAAATCGGGAGCGATTATCTCCCGACATTCATTCATAGGAAAAGTTGGGAGACCGGGATGTTCCGACTTGGAGAGAATGAATGAATCTCTCCCGTCTTCGGTCCGTCTCCCGATTTTAACAACAATAAAACGTAACCGGCGAAAATCGGCTATCGGTATCGATTCACGGGCTCTATTTCTAACACCTATCTGATAATGGGTTAGAAGAGGGAGGAGGTCAAAACAATTTATGGGTTACCGGAACTTTGAATTTCGGGGGTGGGGGTAGCATGCACCCCCACCCCCCGAAACGCTCATTGTCAGAACGATAATTTAGAAAAGCAAAGTCGTTGATAGTACCTCATCTTGTCCTGTGTTAATGATCGCTTCCGATCCTTTGAATATGCGAACATTGTAACTCGGATAAGCTCTAACGGCACCACAGTCGCCAGTAGGATTCTAAATAAAAATGAATCTATATTATTATTGAGTACAATCTACCGTCAGTTTACTTCTTATTAGCAAATCACTGCAAATTTTCTCGTGGCTGTCTGTGTGTGTGTATGTTTGTCCGCAGCACGCATAACTCGTTTAGAATTTCGAATTCCAAAAAAAAAGTTCTTACAAGACCCCCATCAGCTTTCACAGCATTCCAACAGAAAGGGGAAGTGTCTAATAGCGAATTAGCAACTAATTTTGAATTTACTCCAGTGCGGCTGAATGAATCTTCACCAAATTTTGGCAGCTCATTGGGTTTATGGGTAGGAGCTTAAGTTTTCAAATTGGTGAATTTTTAAGCAGTTTTATGTCCGTAGTGGAGGTATATCACAGGGGAAACCGCCATTCGCTAATCGAACGTTTAGAATGCTGTGCTTTTCGATATCTCGAACAAGTTTTGTGGATTTTTTTACATTTTGAAAACTGGCTGAGAAAAGCTTCGTTCCTGGACGCATAACATAAAACTCCCATGGTACGCTTCACGGAACTTTTTTTGAAATTCGAAAATCTAAGGGAGTTATGCAAGGTAAGGACAGGCATACAGACATACACACACAAACGGACAAAATTTGCAGTGATTTGCTAGTTATCGCTGAACTCGAAAGAGTGCTCTCGACGGGAACTACTTTTAAGTATTAAAATAAAATCGAGAAAAGAACGAAACGACAGGCTGTTGGTGATGTTGGTCTTCAAAAAGCGTAGAACTTAGATACGCTGTATAAATAATATGTATATACGAATAGACAATGTGGAACAAACAATGTGTAACGAACCAATTCATAGGAACATGTCTTGCAACAGCCGTTTCGTTTGGCAGCCTGTGATACTCCAGAATTGGCACAATAGAAGTAATCGACGCGCGCTCGATGGTCCCGACAACTTAAAGGATCGCGAAATGAAACCCCATTTATGCTGATTGGGGTTTAGACTGTTTCACTCTCTGCGCTCTCCTCATTTTGCACGATCTTTCGAATGGTTGCTACAAGCGCGATATTGAAGCTCAAGCGCAAAATCAGAAAATGGGAATGCCTGATTCAGAATCAGGACGCTCTGATCCATATCATGCCGTAAAGAGTGACTATTGTAAAAAGTGGGTTGTAGGACCCTTTAACGAGTCCCTCTTGCCGTCTCATTCATTTCTATGGTGGAATAAACCAATCCGTCAGTTTCTTCCGTTACGAAACGAGTCTAATTCTCTCACTTTCGCACACTCTCTGGCATTATAGTCTGAATCATTTTCCGACGGATCTTTTTAATCCACTATAGGTAGTTACAACCAATTACCGAGTGTTTAATGTATTATGAGAGATAAAAGAGAAATGAGGAGACGCAGACAGCGACAGTAATCTTTGCACAGCAATGGTAAAGCTTCATATTTCTTTTTACTCCAGGATCAGGACTGGGGATGTGCAGACTCGTCGGTATACTTTCTATAGAATGATTATGTTTCATGCATTATTCTTAACCGCGACGCGACTCGCTGCCAAAAGTAATGAAACATATTAGCCAAAATGACAAGTCTGCACAACTGTAATCAGGAACTGGAGAGTTATTCAGTCATTTTAGAAAAACATGCAAGATAGAGAGTGATCGGTCGAAGCCTATGGCAGTATGAAAACGGCATAACTAAATAAACAGCTATGGTGTAGATACGTCTCTTGATCTTAGTGCAGATTATACTCGATACTTCGCATCATGTGGTAATTTTAATTAAAATTACCACTCACTTCGACTCTCCCGATTTGTCCCAGCCACAATTCTCATCTGATTTTGGAGCACGCAGCATTGGGGGATAGCTGGCTGAAGGCATTTATTTATCACAGAAAAATCGAAGAAAACGGTCTCTTCGTTGTTCATGTAGCTATTCAGCCAGGCTCGGTTAGATATTTATATATCTCACCTTTCCCTGTGCAACTACATCGAATTGTCTTGGCGTTTTTGTATGTGGCGTGTACATCAAAGAAGGTGCCGTTTCCGTTGATCCTGTAATACAAGCCTCATGCCAGCACTCGCCACAATCTTTTTGATGAACTGCTAAAAGAGCATACGTAATCATGGGTTGATCATCGGGCGACGGGTTCGGCTGTTCGTAGAGTTCGGCAGAGCAACCGTACTTCACGTGCAGGAAATCGATCTGAACAACTTGTATTGAAGACGGACACGTTCCTGGGGCTCAACTGTAAGCATCACATATAGTGGAATAAGAAGATCCGTCGGAAAATCATTCAGACTATGAGGCAAGAGAGTGTGCGACAGTGAGAGCATTATACTCATTTCGGAACGGAAGAAACTGACGGATTGGTTTATTCCACTATATTATACAATAGATGCATGGCGTTCTAGCACGGTGGCCCATTCCCATTGCGCGAGAGGAAGTGGGGAATCGGTGTGTGTCTGGCTCGTCTGGCACTCTCGCCCCTTCCCTTTCTCTTCATTAGCGCGTGTTTCTTGTTTTGAGCATAACTCGGGGACCCTCTGATCAAATTGCTTCATCTAGGCTTCAAAAGACTCGCCAGACCGCGGTCCACTTTCAATCCATGTGTAGGCCATGCCCAAATCAGCCCGTTTTCATGGAAAACTTTTGTGTCGTTTGTGTGGTGTCTTCGAACCTACTACCCTTTGAGTGTAAGCCGGGCAACAGGGTAAACGTGGGTGCTATAAGTAGAAACGTGTTCTGACCGTCCTCTGCGTCTTAACACCCCCGCCGTCTGCGCTCTCACCCCTGTGACCTCCGCCCATGCGCCACCGTGTCTAGCGAAAGTTTACCCTGTGCGAATCGGTGGTGGGGCAGAAGGCGGAGGAGTTGCTGTAGATACGGCGATGGAAGGGGTTAAAACTGTAGGCGGTGCAGTCTCCGGAAGGGTTCTAAACTCGAGTTCGTTTGCTTAACATTCTCACTGTTTTCAGAGATCACAAGCTTTTGGTGGCTTTTCGCTCCGTTGAATGGCTTCCCGGTACCTTCTCATAGTTGCAGGCGCACTCTCCAATCTCTTTCCTATCCGTATAGGTCAAGTCCTCATTAACGCACTTGCGCGTAACTTCTGCTGTGTCTCTGGAAACGGACTTTTCAGCTGTATTTGCATATATAGTGGAATTCTTGTTGAGCAAGCTACCGACTCAGGAATTCCCATGCAGTGGAATGGAGTTGGATTTCTCGGCAGAGTAGGAGCCGGACAGGAAGCTAAACAAAGGTTACATAATATTGTTGATTCTCACTTTCAGATTGTTTTCGTTGTTCATAGCGCGCATTTGCGCTTTTGCCTCCGAAATATATGCTAACAATAAGTAGCGCAAGTTCGATCAAGCGTGCGGAAGTAAGAATTTGGATAGACAATTCACGAATAACGGCTAGAAATAGTAGACGCTCCATGAGCCAGATGAGTAAAGTTGCCGCTATGAACAACGAAAGAAAGAAAAACTCCCAGGCGTAACCTTATAAGGAAATATCTAAAACAAGTAAAAATAATAGTGCTGACCGAGTTTCGCGGGACACGTACACCGTACGGTCTTCGCAACTGTCTGCTGTACCGTAAGCTCACGGAAAGTGCTGCTGCCGTGGATTCTGAAAAGGATTTTTGCCGCAAATCTGATTTATTTAGTCAAGCATCACTAGCCTAGGTACTGCCTATCTACTGCGTTTTCGCCAATAATAGGGAACAATTTTCGCCAATAATAGGAAGAAGGAGGGGCGTACACAAGGACAGGCTTGATATTTGGGTCGGGTTTGTCCTCAGCATACAATTCCGCCATGCAGCCCGATCGGACGTACATGTATTCAATCTGAATCGCGATTTCACAATGGCACTTCGATGGATAGAGTTCGATCGGTTCTTTTTATCCATTTTTAATTGTTGTCAATTTGAAAAGCGACTCTGATAATAAGGAAAGTGACCGCGGTCTTGTTTAAAATTGCACTTTCGACGGTGCACTTGTGTTATACAGAACACGTCCTATGAATTACGCGGGAAATTCGACTGTTATAGATGGAGAAAAATTGAGGGGAAACCACTATTTCATCAAATCGGCCACTCCATTATCCTTTATATAGATACAATTAGTTTTGATGAAAGGACGGATTTGATGAAATGGTGTGGCTTTCCATCTCTTGGCGTACCCTGTCCGCTCCCGTTGCACAGTAATCATCCGACTGCGCCATGATCCGTACGCTGTAGGTGGGAGTGAACGCGTAGGCAGCGCAGTCTCCCGTTGGATACTTGAAAGAGTCTTTGCCGCGATAGTACTGACAATGAAGGCGAAAGAGCGTCGATGGAACCGTGCAGTTTTTTTCGCCAAGCACAGAAAAGCTTATGTCCAACAGTTTTAGCAGAAAGCGGATAGTCTCGAAACATCTGTGTCATAGCAGATCTTTTTCTCAAAATCTTCGAATTCACTAACAAAGAAACAAGAAAGTGGAATAAAAAGGTCGGTCAGTAGATCATTCCGAATATTAGGTGAGAGAGCGGTGTAAAAGTGAGAGAAGTAAACGCACTTTGAAATAGAAGTAACCGATGGACCGGTTCATTCCACTATGTTCCACAATGCAATGCATACCAATTCATTGACGCAATCCTCACAGTGATATCGTCTCTTCTCATACTGTGTATTGAACGCCACGCAGTACTTGGGGCTTGGTCTTCTATTAGAGATAGATCATGAACTGATGGTGGGTCAAGTATTAAAATCTCAACACTATCGTACACTGAGTGAAATTACCCCAGCTTTACGCCTTATGGGGTAAATTTTACACCGACTGGCTGGGGTAAGTTTGAAATTACCCCAGATGGCTGGTGTAATTTCAAATTAACCCCAGCCAGTCGGTGTAAAATTTACCCCATAAGGCGTAAAGCTGGGGTAATTTCGCTCAGTGTAGTTTTCAGAATATATTGGCAAACTCGATTGAACGCAATTGTCAAGTTAATAAGCATATCTTGTTCATCTTAAGGTACCAATAACAATATGGTCGAAAAACTGCTCACGATCAATAGCAACTCTTCCTACTTATAACGAGAGAGCGAATTTTTGGGGTTTATCACCTGTTTTAAGGAAATGAGTGACGATAAAAGATGTGTGGAAAGTCATAAGTTGCACATTGGGACACTCGAATGCAAAATTTCTATCGTACCCACAAAAGTAAAGTACAGTAGCATTTCGGATTCGGGATGAACTCACATTTAATTTTACAATTAAGCTCTAAACTTAAAGGAATTAAAACTTAAAAGCCCCTTCTGTTTATGTTTTTTAAATGACGCTGTGTCTCAGTTAGCAGATTACTTCCGTTTACTTCTTATTATCAGTGCAAATGTTGTCCGTCTGTTTGTGAAAGAGTTGCACAAAACGAATACGAATAATACGGCTGAGCGAGACTCTCTTGTCATTCTTCGGTCCAAAAGATAAACGAAGCGGTAATCTATTCCGAATAATGCGCCTGCTTGCCCTCTCAACCGAATCGCTCGGCAATTCGGTTTCGAAAACCGAATAGTCGGAGTCATTCGTCGGAGTTTTGGCGGTGGTCTAGCAGAATGAGAGGAGAGGAGAGGACCCAATCAAGACAATTAGTCAAACCGAATAGTTTGATTGAAACAGAATTATTCCGTACAAGATCCCACTGCTCCGGTCTATTCGGTAGAGGAATAATGACTCTCGCCCAACACCGCATAATTCAGTATTCGCATTCGGTTAATATCTCGGACAAGCTTTATTCATTTTTGAAAATTTTGAAAACTCGCTGAGAAAATCGATAATGCAGAATAAAAAAATATGGCGAAAAGCTCGTAGCATGGCTAGAGATAATATCAGACGCTTACCTATTGTGATTGAGCTGAATGAAGCACTTGTCGATAGTAGCAGGCGGAAGTGTAGGGCAGGAAGCTACAGCGGTAGTACGGTAACAAACGAAACAGGTTCGAGTCTCCGTAACTTCATCAGCTAGTCTTTATAACGAACTATCGCTATCAAACTACCGTAACGTTTTATTTCCCACACGGAGGAAATTGGGTAAGCCTCTCTTATTTTTCTTGATCTACTAGTGTTTGAAAACAGAGAGCAGTTTGCGTACTTATCGGCTGATTTTCTGCCACAGCATTCCTACCGTTCGAGTAGCGAATGGCGGTTTCCGCTATGATCTATCGTCACTGCGGCCACAAAATAGGACAAAATTCGCCAATTTGCCTTAAAGGAAGTAGGAAGCAATAAAGAAATTTCATCCAATTTCAATAAAACCTTTTACCTTGATAATAAGTAAATATAAAAATAATTACTAAAAAATTTAAAAAATCGGAGTATGAAATTTATTTTTTCGTTCCGAGGGACGGTAAAAAATGACAAAAATTAATAGTATTCGAGAAATGATTTTTTGAAATTTCGCCCAACAACGATGATACTGTGTTTAGCGAAAGGAATTAAGCCAAAAGCGACATTCTTCTCAACGACGGAAGCCCGGAACGAAAAAATAAAACATGCAATTTTCGATTTTTTTTCTTCGATTTTTTTACTTTAACTATGTTTTTCTTCACATTTTGAAGCCTTAGATGAATTTTCATCGAATTTTAAAACTTTTGGTTAGGGGCTGCTTCCTCCCTTTAAAGGGACATGGAAGTGATTGTCAAGTGAAGCTTATATTTTCATATATCGAAATTAGAAAAAAAATTGCCCGACCGGCGGAACGATAAAAAAATTTCATAATTGCAAAAATTATTTTTATTATAATTGCAATAATTCTTATTAAAGGTAAAAAAATGCATCATAATTTGGTTTTTTTATTATCGCTTCTCACTCCCTTTAAGCTCCTCCCCACCAATCCAAAGAACTGCCAAAATTTGGTGAAGATGCATTCAGCAGTAGTGGAGTAAATTCAAAATTAGTTGCCAATGCTATTAGCCGCTTCCCCCCATTCGGTCGGAATGCTGTGGCAGCATTCTTCCGTGCTTCTCATCACTCTCTCGGTCTAAGGCTTCATATTCAATCTACTCACTGCGATCTAGATACTCACGTTGTTTCTTCGCGCAGGAACAGGTCATCGTGCGTGCCTGGACGTTCGACATCCGGAAGAACGTCCCGTTTCCGGGAATGCTACAATCGAGGACTCTCTTTCTGACGCTTTTCTTCCTTTGGTGGTTGCGCTTCAACCTTCACAGCACAACGTTTTGCTGCGTAGAATAGGTTCGCATGCAAATTAAGAGAGTGGAGGCGAGAGAGCATGGATATTGGAGAGACGCAGAGACATTCGGAATTTCGGAACGTGGACTGGTAAAACGTCGTGTCACAGCCTAGCACTCTCATTGCGAACTGATCACGAAACAACCACCGAAAAGACCCGAAAAGGTATATGCTCCGTTGCCCTACTCACATCATAATGGGCTTTTCATCGATCGACGGATTGCCCGTTCGGTACAATGTAGCCGTGCATCCGTTTCTAATGCGAAGTGCGTCTACCTGCAGCGATCAATATATCGTATTGATACTAGAGTTCGGCTGATGGCTCATGACCAAGTCATGAACGTGCATTCTTTGTCGGCGTCTCTTCATTCTTCTTCCCTGTCTCGGTCCATTCTTTCACTTTCATGACCAAGTCATTGGTCATCTGCCGAAGTCTGATCAATACCTTGCGCAATCATAGAAGAAGTTGTTGCTTACAATTAGCCTCCTATAATTCTCCCTCTCTCTCTTTTGCACACTCTCTCGCCGGAGAGTCGGAATGCTCTGTTGACGTATTACACGCAAACTATTGCGAACTGTCTATGCAAATACGCGCCCTGATCTACCTCTCCGGCTTCAATTTTGTTACAATTCTGCTAATCCCTGCCATGGTCACAAGTAAGGGGGTGAATTGGATGCCGCAATCGACGGGAATAGTTTTGTTTTCAGTTGAAGGTTTTAAATCGTTCCGTACTTGTGGGCAACTCCGTGTAATCTCTAATAGGTAGCCAGGTAGCATTTTCCCACCTTACTCCTTTGCTTTTCCGCTTTAGCAAAGCTCTTTAAAGGCAAAATCGGTGCAAGAAAGTTGTCGGAGAACGGTTGGCCCGGTTGGAACTAGCCCGGCTGGTATTTACATACCAGCCGGGCTAGGCGCCGCTTCGCGGCGCTTCGCCCGATCCTCAATACATCAGCTAGTTCTGTGTTCTAGAGTGATACAGTTTCAAATGAATCCATATCGTTAGCCTAGTATCACCGTGTAAATTATTTTCCTTTCCAAGATTTTGATGCAGCTTTTCTTCCTTGCTCATAGCCGTTGCTTAGCACTACACCAAAAATACATACTTGTTTCAGTTTCTGTTCCCTTCCTTTAGTTTATTGCCAAAATTTGAACAATTACAGCACATTTTGAAACCATGAACATTTTGTAAAATTACAGCTTATGCTTCATGGGATAAAATCAATCTCTATTTTACCCTAGATGGCTGGTGTAATTTGAAATTTACCACAGCCAGTCTATGTAACCTCAAACATGGAAGCTGTGGTAATGCGGTCTAGAGAAAGTGTTTTGCTCCCCTTTAGCATAGCACTAAGCGGAGAAACGACCATTTCATCAAATCGGTTGTATCATCAACCCCAATTGTATGTAGATCAATTGATGAAGTGACCGATTTGATGAATTGATGGTTTCCCACTAAGCGCCTATAGCTAATCGAAAATTCTCTACAAAATTTTCAGCAATTTTGTACACATAAAAAACGAAAATTCCCTAAAAAAAATACCACTATTTGCACCTAGCAAATACATTCTCCCGATTCCCGACTCTGAATCCCGATTTCCTCAGCACAGACTATGGATTTATTCAATAGGTGCAGATTGTAGGGAAATATTCTCGAGAAACTCCTTTTACTGTTAGTTTACCGAACTCGTTTAGGCGAGCTAGAGCCATTATGTAGTTCTATGTACCTAAGCATACTTCTAAACTACATTTAGGCATGTCCCCCAATATATTAAATACGTATCTAGTTGCGCAGCAATCGCTTTCAGTCTTAAAATTAGAAATTAGACTCAACACTTTCTGACAATCTTAACTATCAGCTTTTTAGTTTTTCTAGACCCTCATCTTGAATACATATAATGCAACTCTCTGAACGATGTTTAATACTTTTGGCCTACTTTTTCAATTGAAATAACGCTTGATATACGCAAAAAAAAGCAAGCACAATTACCGTTAAGCTAGTAAATTGTGGGCCGTGTTTGAAACACTTGAAACAAGGCCATATCTCGGCCGGGAAAGGTCGTACAGAGTTCTGGTTGGATTTTTTGGAATCCTCAGCCGCACGTTTAATCTGGGGATAAAGATGGCCAGTTATTTGCCCAATTTATGTCCAGCTCCTTATAAATTGCGCAATTTATCAGCAAATAATCTGGAGCTATTTTTGAGCTTCACGATCCGCAAAGATGTTGCAGCAGCGGGGATTGGAACCCGCCGCTGCTGAACGCAAGACAAACCTGCTACCTCTACGCTATCAAGACACACAACCGCTTCTTCTCATTTCACTCATAATCCAAAGAGCGACGCTCGCTGAACTCATTCCCATTTTCCCCTTTCGCTCTTTCTCGGTCGACCGGTAGATCAATGTGGAGGATGAAAGTGACTGAGACAGTGAGTCTCACAAATATCTCGAGATTTATCAGGAGGTCAGAGAACAACGAGAGAGTATGCAAGAAGGAGAGAGGAAAAAGGAACCTCATTCATGGGGAACCTTTTCCTCTCTTCAGAGCACACACTCTCTCGCTTTCCTCCTACCACCTCATCATTAATGGCGAGAAAAACTTGAGAAATAAAGATCGAGATTTATTGTTCAATTAAAGACGACCGATGAAAAGAGTGCAGGAATGAAAAGAGTAAGAGAAAAAAAGACGAGAAAATGGTCGCAATTAATTGATCATTTATCTGATCAACTTTTTCTCCACATTAGACGCGCGGCAGGACGAGATATATTTGTGTATCAAGTTTGGTAATGATTCATCAAGTTTAAAGACCGTTACAACGTAAAAATGTGGCATTGGAGAGGTTCGAACAGGGATAGCGAGAATTTCATTCAGTCAAGATATATAAAAGCCGTTTTAACCGGTTTAGAGTTGTCTAATCATCACCAAACTTGATACACAGGTAGATTTTGTCC
>LS947451.1:211570-226620 GCA_900490955.1 Micoletzkya japonica | reverse complement strand
CCGCGCAGCGTCAGCTTCTCTCATGTACCAACCCCGCACCGTGCTGCACGGTGTCAGTTTGGCTTAGTTGGTAAGCTTACTGATTGCGGATCGGGAGGTCGCAGATTCGAACCCCGGCTAGGCGCAGAAGGTTTTGCAAAAAGTTTCTCGAAAACACCTTATTGAGTGTTCTTTGGTAAAGTGCACAAACGTTTAGCGAATTATACAATAGTATTGATATACCCGGGCTCCGGCGGGGCACAGGGCCTCGGAGTCCTGGAAGATTCGTCGTTGGTAGTCGTACATTCCACGTGCTAGCGTGTACGCCGTGCAAGCCTTCTCAGGAGCCTGCAAGACTTTGTGTTAAGAGCGAAATATCCACGGTGTGACCCTGGGTTATATTTCCAACCAGAATTCAATTTTCCCCAGATGGCAGGGGAACTAATCCTCGGCGTCAGACCGTGTGGAAATGTTGTTGGAAACTGCCGATCTTCTCATTTACATTTCCCTTCCGCATTATTGATTGGACTTCGCGGTCGTCTCCTTCCCCTAGCAAGATGTAGCACACTTTGGGCAAGTAGTGCTAATAGAAGGTCAAGAAGATTCTACTTCGCGACTTTTGAGCCTCGGGACGATCAGGTTTCAAAGATTTATTTCTAACGAAGAACCCCCTCCTTTGGAATTTCCTTCCTTCCGGAACCCCGATAAAGGCTAAATCTCTCTCTCTCTCTTACGCTATATAGCGTGAACAGCAAGAGAACAGCAGAAAGTGCAAATATGCGAGCTAAACAACGGAAGACTGTGAGGACCGACAATATATTGTAGAGAAACAGGAATGGTATGATCGGTCCATTTTTGCGCAGATTCCTTGGCCTTTCAAAGTGATCTAATCAACGTCTGGCATATACTATCCGAATTCATGGAGATCTCAAAATATCCATGTTAAAATATTAAAAACAAATAAAGAAAGATAAACAATAAGTATTAGAGAGGGGATTATTTTTGAGTTTGTTCTACGATGGCCCACAGCATTCCGGCGGGTGAAGAGTGGACCACTATTTTTTAATTTTCTGATCAGTGCATGAATCATATTATTGGAAAAAAGGAACGTTGAGAAATCTTTGCAGCGCACTTCGCTAAATACAGTGAAACTCCCTGGGCAAAGTGCCTGATTAGGCTAAAAGCCGGCTCCGGCTGAAGTTTTACGGTGGCTAGCGGACAGAACTGCGCAGCTCTCTCAACGTTCGTTTTCCTCCAGTAATAATGTGCACCAAATTTGCAGCTCGTCTTGAGTTTGTAACGACACTCACGCAGAACTCTGCTTTCCCCACGACAATAACCTGCCGCACCCGGTAATATTCGTGATATCCTTCTTCATCCCCCCTGCCGCACCCCGTAAGGTGTAATGATAAAGATAAAGATAAAGATAACGAATAAAATACTGACCAGTTCGTGTGCACATGTCTCACAACACACGGATCTTCTGGTATCCTTATCAAAAAATTCGAAATCGTTGCGGAGGCATTCTCCAGTTGGCATATGATCGGTGAAGCAGCTGCAAGATCATATACATATCACTTATAGGTTGGTGTGATCTTGATGGATGGTACACACTAGAAGTTCATTCGATCACTCTGTAAGGCACCGGAATCGGCGCTACAAACAGAGCGATTATATCTTCCGTTTTCTATACTATCGTCGATCGCAAGCGCGACGCGAATGGCGCGCCGATTTGATTTTGGAAGGCCGTAACTCGGTCATTTTTGGACTATGTGAGTCCAGATTTCGGCTACCCCCTATATTTCAGAAGCGATCTTTTGAATGGTCGTAAGTATGCGACGATTGGATGAGAAAGAAAAAAATCAGTTTTTGGTCACTGTATCATGAAATAGGCCACTTTCTGAAGGTACGGCTAATTCCGCGATTGTCGCAGAGGGCTGTAATTTTGATGATGCGTTCATGTGACTGCATACAAGAAATTATCAACTTTTTGGATCTTATGATTAATCAACAAATTCACAGTACCTCTCCAAATGTCGGAAAAATGGTGTTCTAATGGAACTTCCGAAATCGATTATCTGCTTTTTCTCAGCAATTTTTAGAAAAATTTCAATTCTCGTCCATAACATGTTACTGAGGTGATAATAAGACCATTTTCCCCTGAATTTGAGCAATCAAATTTATAAAAGAACGGCAAAATTTTGTTCAGCGGGTTTCGATCCCGCGACAACTGGCTCGCAGTCCAGCCCGATGCCGACTGCGTCACGCTTCACATATTCGTATATCCGAGCCAGGCTTACGAACAGCTTCGATATCCAGATGAGTGGATAAAGTTGAAATGGAGACGCATCTACCTCAACTTCAGCAAAGTTTTGCAGACCGGAGAAAAGGCGCAAAGATTCCTAATTTAATCCATTATAAAGAGCTGCAACGTCTTTGTGCATAATGCAAGTTCGGTTCAGAAATATCGTCTCCAAACGTCGTTTTCAGCACCTGCAACATGGCGGTGATAAGATCTTAATTTCACTCAAAGCCTGCAAACTCGGTCATTTTACGTTTCTCGCATTCGCAATTTCAATGGTAATATCAACGCACAATGGCGCATCTATCTACCAAATTTCAGGCAAATCGGTTGAGATAAAATTTTTCATAGATTTCGTCTCATTCTTTTCGTTCATCATTTCTCGTCACCAACCCCGTGAATCCCCGTGCTAGGCACAAGTCTCCAAGGTTATACTGCTTCTTGCAGTACCAGCCGACGGTCGGGCATTGTTTCCGCCGTGCGACTTTGGGAGAAATGTCAGAGGGGTCACTGGTCAGCGCGGCCGAGGCCAGCCGGGTTTGCGGTGGGTTAAACAGGGATTGGAACGCCGAATCCTGATAAACCAGACCACCCATAACGATAATTCCCCCGACACTTATGACCATTCGAAAGATCGCTTCAGAAATATAGGGGGTAGCCGAAATCTGGACTCACATAGTCCAAAAATGACCGAGTTACGGCCTTCCAAAGTCAAATCGGCGCGCCATTCGCGTCGCGCTTGCGATCGACGATGGTATAGAAAACGGAAGATATAATCGCTCTGTTTGTAGCGCCGATTCCGGTGCCTTACAGAGTGATCGAATGAACTTCTAGTGTGTACCATGTAAAACTCTAGGTGGTACTGGTCTCAAAAAGATCACCATTTTCCCGACATCTTGTCTTAGAATGTTTCAAAGCGTGAAAACTTTGCAAAACAGCGGCGGAATCACGATTTATACGTTTCGATGTTCTAGACTATCGAATGATGTCTTGAACATATATCTGTGCCATGCTCATCTTCCCTCGAGATGCGTTCACTAGTGCCTAGTAGGCGGGAAACGGACAAAGTTTTCGGTTACGTTTCATACAAAGGGCCATTGCCAGAGTTGCACAAGCCGAAAACGATTAAATCGGCTGAGCGAGACTCTCCTGTCATTCTTCGGTCCGAGAGATAAGCGGAGCACTAATTTATTCCGAATAATGCGCCTGCTTGCCCTTTCAACCAAATATAGTGGAATAAACCGATCCGTCCGTTTCTTCCGTTCCAAAATGAGTCTAATTCTCTCACTTTCGCACACTCTCTCACCTTATATTCGGAATGATTTTCCGACGGATCTTTTTAATCCACTATAGTTCGGCAATTCGGTTCTCAGGTCAGAGCCATTCGTCGGAGTTTAGGCGGTGGTCTAGCAGAATGAGAGGAGTGGAGAGGCCCCAATCAAGTCAAACCGAATAGTTTGGTTGAAACAGAATTATTCGGTCCAAGATCCAACTGCTCCGGTCTATTCGGTAGAGGAATAATGATTCTTGCTCAACACAAAATAATTCGGTATTCACATTCGATTCGTGCAACCCTGGCTATTGCCTCTGCAGGTAGGCCTATAAAACATAACTATAAAAATGGTCCGTTTCCCGCTCCCTACTCTATATCAAAGTACCCTTGTTTGGACCCCCCCCCCCGTTATAGCCCTGATAAAGGCGTAAAATGGGAACTGGAAGCTGACTAAGTGTTTTCGTCCCGGACACAGGAGGGAGAGGGCGGAGTGGGAGGCGGTGACGGAGGGCACGAGGCTGAATCGGGCTGTGTTATTGACGAAGATGTTCCGTCGGTCGTCTCATTCCTACTTCGTCGTCTCTTCGTACCGCTCCGCTCTCACGTACGAAGCAAGAATGAGGCTACTGACGGAACCTCTTTTTCGTCAATAGTCGTTGGGTATGTGCGGACTATTACCAAACAGCCGGATGAAAACAATAGGACCTATCCAATTATTGTCTTGAACGGAAAACAAAATTTTGCTGGACATTGTAGCATTTTTGGCTTATGTTTGACCTTAATTTGAAATTTGGCTAATTGGCAAGACAAAAGTACGTTCCAAGCGAGGGTAGAACGACCGGAAGGGTCATCCGGCTGTGTACCACGATATATTTGGACGGTGGGTTATTGAAGGTCAACAATCTATGCAATACTTATAATATTTATTCGTTTCTAACGGTCTGAAATCTTGTGCGCTTTGGGAGGTGACAAGTGACAGTCGCGGAATTTCGATTCTCGGAAATACTCGGAAGTTGTAATATTGTAAGCAATGCTGCTATGCAAAAGCCCTTTCTTACAAGTTTTGTTAGTTGGTATACTTACGTGCTTTATTGCAGCTGCAACGGAATGATTTAACGTTTTGGTGCTGCTTCTCCAGTGCAGTGAAAGTTCCACTGCCACGAAGACTGAAAAGGTTTCTCTTTACCGGTATAATGCCAATCAAACTAAATATACTAGATTGATTGATATAAGACCCGCTGAGATATATAAAAGACAGGATGGCATCCCGACACAAAGGCAACTGTCTCAAATCCACGGTAAAATTCCGACTTTTTGTTTTGTGTCATGATGCCATCCTATCTTTTTATCTCAGCGGGTCATATATCTATGTTGCCTGTGAGAACTCACTGTGAGATCTTTAAAAACAGCAGAATTTACGCTACCTCCAGGAACTATTCACTAGGTGCATATTAGGTGGGTGGGAAATATTCAAGCAAATATCCCTCCGTGCAGTATGTAGGCAAAAGCATTTTTGAATGGACCAGGACAGTCGATGAAACATACGATATCAACGGCTTGTTCGATTTCGTAGGATTCTCTTCAGCGTAAAGGTCGGCAACGCATCCAGACCGAACGTACACAGTGTCCAACTTAAAGGAGCCGTACCACGAGTTTCTGGCAATATTAGTTCTTTACGTCATTCAGTAGACCTAATCATCCTTATCGGGTATTCTAAGTTTTATGCGATTTCATTCACTCTCCGGGGAGTACTGAAGATTCAAGGAGCAACGCGCTTTTTACAAAATGGGATATATTAGCATACACAGATGAGAAACAGCTCTGATTCATTGACAAAACGATTTTTCACATTGTTCTTAGAACGACCAGAAAAGATGAGCGGAAAGGCTTTTATTGCATATCAGGGTAGCCCGCGAATTCAAAATGCTACCGTACTCCTGGGTCAGCTCCTTTAAAGAAAAGTTAAGAGCATAGATCACCAAATATATTTAGGAACCCTACGATATAGGTACGTATGTGAATACACAAATATACCAACACCACTTTTCCGGCTGCAATATTTTTCGGAAATAACTTACAATAGGGGATGTTATAGCACAGGTTGCATTGGAATCTGTAAATATTCTTAGCGAGTAAGGATTGAACGTGTAGGCGGCGCAATCCCCAACAGGATCCTGAAAAGAATTGCGTACGCAGCACAAATGATGAATATAGCGGATTAAAAAGATCCGTCGAAAAATCGTTCCGAATATAAAAGCGAGAGAGTGTGCAAGAGTGAGAGAATTAGGCTCATTTTGGAACGGAAAGAACTGACGGATCTCCGTTTATTCCACTATTCCGCAAAAGACCACCCACCAGTTCGTAGGCGCATTCATCGCAGCATTCCACGCGCTTCTTGGGGTTCGTATATTCCGGATTTACACAGTATTTGTTCAGCTTCACAGGCGCGCAGCTGTAATATTGTTGATTGAACATATATGTTCACAATTTTAGTAAAGCTACTGTTCGCCCAGCGATCGGTGAAGCTGGTTGCGGTCGCCTAGTGTAGATACGGGGTCCAGGAATATCGCTCCTGGACAAATACTCCGGTCCTCCGACCTCTTAAATAGCGTAGAATACGTACGAATTTATGCTATTTCACCCTGATTTAGCATAATTCACGACGCTATGTTGGAGGACCGTAGTATTCATAGCGAGCGAGGAAGCGATGCTCCTGGACTCGCAATACATACACAGCGCAGCACGCACAGCGTCGCTTTTCCTTTTGTTTTTTTTACATTTCTCGATTTATTTTCGTTTCGCTGCACGCCCTCACTTGGCATGTTTATTTCCAGAACACGATTGCGATCGCTTCGGATATAGGTGGGAAGTATCGGGACATGTGTCTGAACGAATATTTTTTTACGAATATTGGAGACAAAAGACAGCACCTTTGGAAGCACAGTTACACTGTATGCTCTTGAAATTCTTTTGTGTAGGAACAAAGAATGTACTGTTGCCGATGGCTCTGAAAGATACATTTCTTTTTCACCTAATTCTAAGGTCAAAACTGCCAAGTAGAAGTAGAACATTCCATTTGGGCCTTTTCAATGTATATGTTTCATACATCATTCATAACTGCGAAGCGTCTCGTCAGCAAAAGCAGCGAAAAATATTGGTCAAAAAGACCCGCATGGAATGATGCCCAAGCTTACGTCAACTGTGATTTGAGGTCTGTTGAGGCGTTGGCGTCGACGTATAGTTCAGCGGTGCATCCTGTCTTCACGTACATCCAATCAATCTATAAACATCTTACAATGCAAAGATCTTACCCTAAGCATCTAGCAAACTATGCCTCAAAGGTTTGTGGATCGGTTTTGATGGAATTGATGAATTCAATCAAGTTAGGAGTACGTTATTCAAAATTCGGCTTGAATGCCTGAATGAAGATTTCTTTTCGGAATTTGTTTTGGTAAGAGTGGAATAGAGAAAAGGAAGTGCGCCATGCACTCGTAAGCTTATTTGAACACGCTTTATAGCGTATTACTGTAGTTAACAAAGATAGATAGTATAGGTCTATGCATGTGTTTCTGAAAAGAAATCTTCAACGAAGAAAGCGAAACAAAGCAACAAGAAGAGGGCGAGAACCTACAGTGTTTACACCAGTCTGGGCCACTTTTGAGGATCGATTGAAAAGAGTTCGAACGTAGGGATTGCTCTGATAGACGGCACAGTCACTGGTCGGATTCTGAAGTGCGACATAAGTATTATACGAGATCCGCTGTACAGCAAAAAAAGAGGTTTAAAATCGGTTACTTTTTATGGTTATGTTTCACAGATAATTCATGACCACGATAAGTCTGTCCACCAAAAGCAATGAAACATATTGTCGAAAAGCAACCAATTTTAAAGCTCTAAACACAGTGCTGTAAGACATACACTCAGCGAAATTTCACCACCATACCGCACCTAGTGAATCATTCACCACACAAATTTCACCAGCCCGCTGGTGAATTGTGCGCCTTTCACCAGCGGGCTGGTGAAATTTGTGTGGTGAATGATTCACTAGGTGCGGTATGGTGGTGAAATTTCGCTGAGTGTAGCGGAGCGAAATATTCTCAATCCCGCAATCAGTAGAAGGAAGCATAGTATGAACAGGTACGAATACGTTTGAAAAATGCAAAAGAGGTAGGAAAATATGCATAAATTCAGAAATTCAGAAAGTTACCAATTCGAATTCAGCCGTCGCGCAACACTCTCGTCGTATTTTTTCTTGTACATAAGCATTATGTTCAACATTGAAGAATAGGAATTGATTGCGATTATTCTGACATCTGAAATAAGCCAAAAATCCACAAAACTGTGCCCGTCAATTCATGAGATGCGCTCGAAAAACAAAGGCAGAGGAACTGTGCTTTTTGTTACATATTGAATACGTTTACTGTTACAACATTTCTTCCTTTGGGAACCTTTGGGAAAATTTGGCAGAGCCGATGAAGAGATATTTGATGGGAATATTAGCTGTACTTCTTACGTAGTCAATGCATCCTTAGTGCATTCCTCTTGAATTTGTGTCAGGTTCGGCACGATCCTTACGGGACACTTTCCTGAATGCACTCGTTTGTATGAATTCTGCTTATCTAAACCCTCATATATACCTACATCATCTCCTAAAAGCATTGCCTATTGTCGTTCGTACCATAGTGGGGCGAGTCTCCTTCTCTCGTCGTTATGATGTCCACTCCCTCTACAGGTCCCGATACGGGTGCGACCACCTCCTCCACTGTCTCATCTGGCTCCTGTATTTTTCACTTATTATTCCTGTATTTTTTGCTTATTACTCATTATTGATACTTATTATTGGAGCAAAAGCAACGTTGAAAAGTCGTTGCAGCACACTCCGCTAAATACAGTTAAACTCTCTCGGCAACGTACCAGCCCAGGCTATTTAACGGCAAAACCATTACACGACCCCGCCGTACGATATCCTGCAAGATACCTCTTCGGGATTGGCAGTCGACACGATGCATCCGATGTTCTGTACCCTCCACAAGTCCTTCTCATCGATTGGCGTCGATGCATCCGACCAGTGAATTTTCTGCAGAAACCTTATATATTCACTATGCTGAAGTATAGATATTATTATGCAAAAACACCATACATTGTTCTCGCAGTAAAACGTTCCTTCGCTCATCCAGCTGCAAAGGCAACAATCATATCGCATAACTTGATCTGCCCATTTTACTCCATTTTTACTCCAAAATGTCATAGTAGCAAGCTTTTTTTTCTCCCACATCATTTTGCTATTTTTCCTAAATTCCCTACATCCACCTTCGAGAAACTATCTTTTTATGCATTTGAATCTTTCATGCATAGTCTTGTATTTGTGTCGTGTGTTTCAAGCTCACAATCAACCCATAACATGCCATCTTCACCGGCCTCTCACCTAAACTGCACCCTTCCCGTGGAAGACTTGAGGTTGTTATCAGTCGCCGGCAGGTCAACCTTAAACGTTGTTGGAAGGTTACGCCATTCTATGTAGCTCCTCTCTCATATCGCTAACCACCCGAACTGCCTTACACTCTTCGTCTCGCTTCCTTTCTTGAGCGCGAACCACGAGTGCGGTTTCTTCGCCCCGTCCTTGCAGAGAATCGTGCCATCGTAGAAGAACTCGGCCGTTTCACAGCGATACTCCTTGTTCACTGAACGTTCCACCTCACGACCACTTTGAGTGTGACAACGAGTGCGCGGTGACTTGGACAAACGCATTGTGGTACAGGTGTATAGGTACCACAAAAGGTAGGTGACGAGAACAGTCCGCGAGCAGAAAAGCCAATTAACGCCCTATTAAAAGTGGCGAAGGAGCGTATGAATATTTTTTTTTGCGGATTACGTTGCTTAGCAAGTTTTGGTGTTTTGAAACTAGGCGATTGTGCCCCAAGATAAGCTTCCAATATAAGAGCGTGCTCTTTTGAGATAGCCAAGTTTCAGTATTTCAGATAAAACATTGGTAGGATTCACTACTATGCCGATAAAAGCACCGTAATCTGTGGTGCGCGCTAAACGATTATGGCAAATCAGCCTCAATTAGCATGCATGCGGTACCGAACGGTCCGCATTCGTATGAAAAATACCAACTCTTCTTCTCCTTCAGATACGCAATGCAGGCACTGAGATCGGAATTCGTGTACTCGAATCCCTCCGGCGTACATTCCGTTGTAGAGCCATCGTCAGGATTAGGAAGTTTGAAACTGAAAAGTTTTTGGAATGAACACTTGGGAGTATTGAAAACTGGAACTGTATCCTTGGCGCCCTTTCAATACTTTATCAAGATAGCACACACACCAAGTTTATAGGAGTTTACAAACGGTCCTTGAATAAACTGATGTATTATTTGTGTCGAGTTTTCATATTATAAGAAAGTGTAGTGCTTACTTGTTTTCCTTGCACGGATTTTCCTTCCATCCTCGCTTATAGGCTTCGGACATGTACTCATTGGTACAAAGACACTGGTTCGGAGGATTGAACTCGTCTCCACGGAACACGCATTTCTAAATGCATACAATTTTTGCATATGACTCTTCCATTATGACAATGAGTTCAAGCGCAAGCACAATCGGATGACTACCGTACCGCCTTTGCATCGCACGCTCGTTCTCCCTTGGCAATGGTAGCCTTGCAGTCAGGACCGCGCGGTCTGAACGAAGGTTAAATTCTGCGAAGTGGGAGAATTTTCCTACTCAGCCTTCCCTGCAGCTCCGCATAGGCCGCATGTTTTAGCGCAACTGAGCATCATCTGGTTGATGTGAAGCGGCTGAAAGGTAACCATAATTTTCTATTCTCTTCGTGGTGAACTCAATAAACATTGAAAAGATGAAAAAAACTTTTAATAATTGGCTGGGAGTTTGCATGAACTCACGTTCTTGCAAACTCCCAGCGAGTTCTTGCAGTTCTCCTCCTGTCCTGAAGCATCCTTGCACAACTTGTTGCTCGAGGGATTCTTCTCCTCGCGCGCCTTTTCAACGACTTTGTCAATGACACTGCCGTCGATTCCCTGAAAGTAGCGGGATATTAAATATGAATTAACAGAGTCCTCAACCATATTGCGAAGATGATTGGGCTCACTGAATTTATATTATCTCTGGATGCCCGTCGACCGGAATACTGTATATTTTCACAGAAATTTCGTATTTAGTAGGCAACTTGTACTTCAAAGATATTCCTTTTGGTTCTAAATACAAAATAATACCTTGTACTCCTCAACGGTGAAGGTGCTGTCCTCCTTCCCCCCAGTAATCGCATACAGGTCGTCCTTCGCATCTCCGTCCTCCATAAACTGGAAACCCGCTCCGATGCCGATGACGTTAATGCCTTCAATACACGACTTGATCCAACGCAGCTCTCCGTACCCGTCCTCACCCTTCTTTCGCGCATCGTCAGAAGCCTTCTTCAGCTCAACGATGCCGTCATCGCATTGATCCGCCTGGTCTCCGTTGATGAACGCGACGATCGTCGGCTTTCGAGCCTTCAACGATATAGATACCGTATCTCGCACGTTGAGATGGACGTACTGAGGCTCAGAGAACCATTTCTAATCGGCTTTTTTGTTCATCCTGTTGCTTAGCCCCTATCGCAATGTTTCCAAAAACTAAGTCAATAACGATTTTTTTCGTGGCACATCTCCTTTAACCAGCTTGTTGTATCTTGGTACTTAAATTTTAAAAAAATTATATTACCTTAGGTGACTTGGCCAGCAGTGCCGTCGCTTTGTCGATAGCCTTTGCGGTGCAGCGGCCTCCCTAAAGCAAGAAAAACGGTCAGATAATGGTTTCGTATTCACCCCGTTGGGCGGAAGATCATCGATCTTGTCCTTGAAGCAGGCTACATTGCTGCAGTCATCGATACGGACAATCGTCGATTTGAGCGTCTCGTAGGCCTAAACTTGAGGGTGCCTACTGTCCCGTAAGCAGTTGCGTACCACAAGTCCAATCCGCGCACTGTCCCCGAACTTAGCTGCCGTGTCCTTCACAGCCTTCTTGACGTCGGTGTTGTACTCCTTCTTGTCAACTCCATTGGAAGAGTCAACGACGAGAACGACATCTACAGTAAAGTTCTTCTAGAAATTCTATGGTGAAAATGGCCTCGCAAGCGCGCAGACAATGCACCGCGCATTCCTTGCAAGAGTAATTTAGCAAGCAGGAGGTCTGTGAATTTGAAAATATGATCAGTGTGTGGCGAGCTTACAAATACTTTATCGCTCGTATTATTCTCACCAATTGCCGATCCTCCGTCCCCGGAACACAGTACAGCTAAGCTGAGAGCCACGAGCGCGAAGGCTCGAAGCATCTGCAAATGAAGCATAGAATACAGTCTCACCTAATCAAGCTGAATGTCTCTCTCTCTCTGAACCAAGCAACATGAAGTCGCTCAGTTGCAACCTAAGTTGGAAACACGTAAAGAGTTGCATTGCCCACGGAGCCCCTGACAAACATGGGCGTCTTTATATATAAGCACGCTTGCCGCGGTACTTTTTCCGCCATCAGTCACGGTAGTATAAACGGTCTCGGTGTGAAGAAGGTAGAGAAGAAGTGAAGAAGGAGAGTTTCGACGGATAGAGGGTGCCAACTTTGCTGTAATGCCTAACCGATCTTCACTAACCTCTACCATATAAGCGAGGTGAAAGAGAGAACCGGAAATCGTTGGGATCAGCTTGTCAGATAATAAATATCTCAAACGTTTTATGTATAACTTTTCTATGTGCTATGCTCTACAGTATCGACTGTGCTTTTGCATTATCAGTCATTGAACATTTTTCATTAGAGTTTGTGCTGTGGCTTTCTAGACGCAATTAAATCAGCCACAAATCAAGCGTGCTGTTATTTATTTATTCAAGCAATGAAGATACGCTGCCTACGCCTTTGCTAATTGCAGGTACAGTTGTAAGAAAGGTGAATATTATTCTAAGAACCACCTGTTGGATGGATGAACCTTTTTTACGTTTCGGAATATTTTTTCATCATTAGACCCAATTAGCCGCTAATTGATAATTGCCGAGTATGTAATCGAAGCGGAGGCCATCTAAGCCAAATGCGGAAGTTTTTACGGCGCTTCATACATCTCCGTATTTGGCATAGGCTTCCGTTCTGTCAATAAACGACTTTTCTTTGCACCACTTTATCGCAATGTTTCGAGAGATCCTGTCAAGAAATACATGAAAAGGGAAGAGAGGAACCGTGAAAAGACCATAAAGGAAGGGGAGGGAGAAACGACTGGACATTCGAAGAATATTACACGGGGGAGTGGAATGTACCGTGGAAGTGGAATACTATAATATAGTTACACACGAAACACTCTGTGATGGCATCCGCTCAGCGTGAAGCATGCAAGCAATCGACACAACGATAGGGTAGAGATACTGGATATAGATGGACACCCCTCCCGGTTAGAACAGCGCAGAAGCTGGCCTCGTAAAGGGTTAAATCGACCGCATTGGCAGCAAAGCTCCACATCACAGCAAGTCCGCGAAGGGAGCGATAATGGACACAGCAAAATGAGGAAGAAGCTGGGGCAGGACAATACAATGATCAACGCCTAAATATGCTAATAAAAAGCTCAGGACAAATATATGTATGGCATGACTAACTGTGATAACGTTATAAGGGCATATGGAGGGAGGGCTATATATGCGTGAATACTGAAAAGCGGGAATGTATACTGGAACGGCTACCGGTCAGTTGATGCCGAGGGACAAGGTGATGCAGACAACGACGACGATAAGAGACGGGGAACATCGAGCATATAGTGGAATAAACCGATCCGTCAGTTTCTTCCGTTCCAAAATGAGTCTAATTCTCTCTCTCTCTTTTGCACACTCTCTCGCCTTGTATTCGGAATGATTTGACGACGGGGATCTTTTTAATCCACTATACCGTAATGTTCTGCGCATTCTCCGTCATTCGGACACGGGAATGATATGCGATAGCAGCCGGGTATCACCAAAAAGCGCGGGAACAAAATCACAACGTTATCCTTCCTGGGATGATTGATGCATCATCTGCTGACGATGCGAAGCATATATGCTTAGGCGACAGGGGGGTATATGGCATCTGTGTGTGTGCTATTCTGGGGGGATATTTTACTGCGTGCCGTGAATGAGGCCCATGGCCTGGAAGTGTGACGAGGTGGTCACGATCGGCTGCTGCATGTGACCTGCAATTGAATGGTTACGGGCGAGTGGGCGGACAATCTCGTTCCTCCCTGACTATGCGTGATGTTGCTCTGTGGGTTCGCGTATGGTCATAAGGTAGATAACTCATGACCAAGTCATGAAAGCGTATTTTTGTCTGCTTCTCCTCGTTCTCCCCCCCCCCCGCCTCGGTCCATTCTTGCACTATCATGACCATTGGCTCTCTACCGAACTATGTTTAGGTATTAGAGCAGGGAATGGAAACAATAAACGAGTGAAGGGGAAATGAACGGAAATCATCGTTTGTGGCTTCGCTTCCCAACCCCATTAGGGCACAGGGGTCTCTTACTCTGCAGGCCGAGCAGCGAGCTGACGGCGGCGTTGCCTCTGAGCAGGCCGAGGTCGTGGTTGAGCATGGCTGCCGAGGAGGAGGCGGAGGAGGTGGACGGGGTAGAGGAGGTGGCCAGCATCGACGAGTTGAGGAGGGAGGGCGACAGACGGGTGGACAGCGAGTGCGCGTGCGGGTCCAGGCTCCCATGGGAGAGCAGGCCCGTCTGAATCATATATATATATATATATATATATATATATATATATATATATATATATATATATATATATATATATATATATATATATATATATATATATATATATATATATATATATATATATATATATATAAAACTTATTTTATGACAAATAATAAAATATCTCATAATTTTATCACCTAAAATTTTCTAAATACCATGTGTGGTGTCGTGCACGTTGGTATTGCCACACTGTTCTGACGACAGTGAAAATGTTAAGCGAACGAGATGCCGAAAAATTACCCTGATTTCGGTAGGAACTCTCGTACGGAAAACACAGTTTCCTAAGCATTTTTGCTCGTTCGCTTAACATTTAGAACACTGTGTTGCGAGGGAAGCCACCGTCTCATCAAATCGGTCGTTTCATCACTATCGTACAATGAATGTTGATGAGACGACCGATTTGATGAATTGGGTGTTTCGCATGGCTGCCGCGCGTTCAATCTTACTCATTAACTTCGAATTAACGGTGACCTCCTCGATAAGCCTCTCGTTTCTGCACACTCTTTCGTCGGAGGTCACCATTAATTACAAGTTAATCTCGACAGATTAGACGCGCGGCTGGTCTTCTCCCTCACCTCTTGTGCATCTGTCGTCTGCAGGGCGGCCGCCGCCGCTACAGCCGCCTGTTGGCGGAGGTCGCCAGTTACCTCAAAAGCGGAAAATGGATAGCCGACAAAGTGTGCGCAGTCCAAGCAGGTCAACGAATATAGTCGTGTTCAGCCCCCCCCCCCCCCCCCC